>JAQGDQ010001228.1:12497-53703 GCA_030141605.1 Tubiluchus corallicola
GAAGGAGAGAGAGAGAGAGAGAGAGAATGAGAAAGAGAAAGAGAGAGAGAAACAGAGAAAGAGAGAGAGAGAATGAAAGAGAGGGGAGAGAGTGAGAGAGAGAGAGAGTGAAAGAATGAGAGAGAGAAGGAGAGAGAGAGAGAGAGAGAGAGAGAGAGAGAGAGAGAGAGAGGGGGGGGGGGTAGAGGTAAGGCAAAACTTGAGCTGTTGGCTTGGTCAAGAACCTGTTAGACTTAAATTATGATTCTGAACACGAGCATCATCCATTATCTGATGTTTCTGCTTGAAGAGATTGCGGCAAAATATTTATGACCTTTTTCAACAGAGAAAAGCCAACGAACGGCCTTGAAGTAAAAAGTTTAGTACTTCAAAAACAATCAGAACTTTTATTTCTGTACTTATTCCATTCTTTCCACTTTTTTCAGCTTCTTGTCTCCTTCTCTCAGCTATTCACGATTTTGTGACAAATGAGAACTCAACAGTTTAGGTTCGTTTATCAAGTTTGTATCACTAAAGAACATCATTTTCTTTATTGTTTTTCTTTTTTAAACATTTTTATCTAAAATTTAATGCGCATTATAACGTGTTTTGAATAAATGAAATATCGTTGATCAAGGTTCTAATTGTGAATCTCTATGCAAATTTTGAATCCCTAAGTCTCCAATGCAAGAAATTAATGCCTTGAAACTTATACTGAAAACAAAATATATTTGAGTCAGTGATTTTTTATGGAATTTGTAACAATTTTGCAATTTGAGAAATAGCAAGAAAAAAGAATAAAACGTTTGGTAGTCTCAAAAATGCATTTTCATCCTGTCACTTCCAAATGCTGCACTTTGATACGTCCTTGGCAGGTATTGAGTTTGTTGCACCCAAACTACTTTTCACTGCAATTATCCTGCAGGTGTTAGAAAATTCAATGTAATAACTACTGATCCTGGGATTTGACCAGCCTACAGGTATTAATCTTCACTCTAGACGCAATCATGTAGGATAAGAATTATGTATTTAAATACATTAATCCTCCAGCAAAACAATGTTATTTAAAACACTGAGTCGTAATAAGCGGCTTAAGTTCTTGTGTGAGTAAAAACACGTGATTAAACTATTCTAGTCACGTAAGACAAGCATTTTTTGGGTTAAAACATTAAACACACTTAAAATATTTAACACGCAAAAACTTCAGACAAACTGAGCTGTTGAATTTACACATTTTAATTCTTGTTTTAGACAAATACATCTATTTCCTGTGTAACTTGACCGCAGGTTTTTGACTGACCTTTACTGCACTCATAAGACAAAAAACAAAAAGAAAAAAGAAGTAGAATTTATAAAACATTACAGTAGTTATAATAATCAAAGTTAATTGATGATTCAAATCATTCAATGATCACAGCAGGAACTAAACAGCAAATATTTGATGAACTGTATAATATCAAGAACATCAGAGAGATCAGGCGCCACCTCACGGCACAAATACTACAATTGATAGATTTATATTAAAGCTTACTATAAATATAGAGGTAACAATGTTTTTAATCAGCTTTGGGCAATGAGAGAGAGAGAGAGAGAGAGAGAGAGAGAGAGCGAGAGCGGTCATTCACATTTAAGGCAAAAAATGAGTCAAACAGTCACATGTTGAACTCTTACATCTCTTGCCATGAACTCCATCTCGTCAACTTGCTATGCTATTCAACCCACCAGTATCAATAATGCGATCTTTGATTAGATTTCGATTTTAATTTAATTCAGTAAACATTGTACAATGTTACATGTATTTACAACACACAAAAATTATTGGTAAAGCTGCTTATTACATATACATATTAACATACGTATTAAAATATATGTAAATAAAATACATATTCAAAATACCTTGCCTAAAAATTACCAACTTAAAATCATCATATAATATCTTTGGCGATATCTAAAAAACAGAAATTGTTACAACACAAAGGGTTTATACAACAACTAATTATATCATTTTTACGTGCAAGCCTGTGAAATGTTCGTGCATTATTGGTCTTTTGTGGGCAAATGTTATTAGTGTTACAGAGTAAGTCTGATTTCTGTTTGCTCATAATGATTTTTGAGGCTTAGCTAGTTGCATCAATAGCAGCATCAGCGGAATAATTAGGGCGTCATTAATAATGACAAGTCAATCCCACGTTAACATAACTGCAACTCCGTTTCAAGCTCATGTATGAACATTTTTCACTTTTTGGTGATTTCTAGTAAAAGTTTTAGCTCCTTTATAATGCCCAGTTGATTAAATAGGTACCAGTCCGGCTACAACCAAATAGATAGATTACACCAGACATCACGGTTTGCACGCTACAAGCAGATTCAATTCTGTTCCATCCACACAATAGAGAGACGTAAGTAACACAGAAGTGAAAAATAAGTGCTTCGGAGTGTGTCGGTAAAACTCGGAACCGACACATTTTGTTTGTGCTGAAACCACGGAGCTATAAAATCGAACAGTAGCGCGAATAGAATCGGTTTTATTAATAATCATTGTACATGTATCATCATTGTAATTAAGTCACGTGAATTTGTTGTCGTAATTGTGTTAATTGTAACTTCAAGGCTAAGTAATCAACATCTGATGCTCAAAAAAGCCTAATTTCAAGATGGCTGCCTAGAAGAACGTAAATGCAGCTGTTCATATTGTATACTAGCCATATCGCATTTTCTACTACAGGTAGAATGGTGTAGGCTAACGAATACATTTTTGCTATATAAAACATCAAGCAATTGGACAGACAGATAGTTCGAGAAACAGACAGACAGATAGACAGGCAGACAGACAGATAGATAGACAGACAGTCACACGGACAGGCTGACGGATGGATAAACAGGTTGACAAACAGACAGACCGGCAGACAGACAGACAGGCTGACGGATGGATAAACAGGTTGACAGACAGACAGACAGAGAAACAGAGTGATTATTATTATTATTATTATTATTATTATTATTATTATTATTATTATTATTATTATTATTATTATTATAAATTTTTTATCCAAAATGTAATACACATAGATACACAAGCTCAAAAGTTGATCCAACGCAGAAGTGTATATTGACTGTGCAGTCAAAGGAAAGCCACGCCCTCTCTCGCTCAGGGTCACTGGCTTGCTCGTTGTGTAGGTGCAACCGTGAAGAAGAAACATACGAGAAAAACACAATGAGTGAACGTTTAGTATGAGTGAACGTTTAGTATGAGTGAACGTTTAGTATGAGTGAACTTAGTGCCATTTGCCACTTATTCCAGACAACAAGAAACTGTCTAGCAAATCAACTCAAAGAGGAGTTTATAATTTCATATAAATTTCATTTATTTTAAGTGGATTGATATACAGTGATATTACTGACCGAAGTTTTTCCTCTGTGTTATAAATATATTTTAGTTGAGAATAGATATATACTACAGGTTAGTTCAATAACAGGACGATAGAATAGAATAGAATAGAATAGAATAGAATAGAATAGAATAGAATAGAATAGAATAGAATAGAATAGAATAGAATAGAATAGAATAGAATAGAATGGAATAGAATAGAATAGAATGGAATAGAATAGAATAGAATTATTTCATTCAATGTTTTGTGATATCAAGGTCTGTCTGGTCTTCAATGAAAAAAGTCTACCTAAACCGCACGAACTTCTTGTAAAGGTAAAATTATAGACGTTTTTTACTTACTGTGCAACCTGAACACTTCAACTAAAATCCGGCTTAAACAAACCTGAATCTGTATGGAAAGTGTTCGCCTTTCACTGTTCTAGTTTTGCTTCGGTGTAACAAGTTTCCACTTTTTGCGGTTTTGAGCTTTTACCGCTTTTGCGATTTTATTGTCTAATAATAATAATAATAATAATAATAATAATAATAATAAAATAATGATAATAACAGTAACAGTAACAGTAATAATAATAATCGTAGTAATAATAATAATAATAATAATAATAATAATAATAATAATAATAATAATAATAATAATAATAATAATAATAATAATAATAATAACCCTTATTTAAAGTCTTCTTTAAAATCAACAGACAACACATACCTGCCATGAAGCTTTTACCGCCGACTGTAAATAACTAACTACACCATGCGTGTAAAACAAAGCCGTTTGTTGCGACAGTTCAGCAACGTCAGTTATTTTACGTGGATTTTACTTAATTATGCATTAGTCTGTGTGTTGAGTGATTTACTAGTAGGATCTTGCTTGGGAGCAAGAAAAACTGAACTAGGTAAGGTTCTAGCTCGCAGTTAAAACTGTTAGTATTAGAATAGCATGGGTTGCGAGGCGTTGCCAAGTGTACACAAATACGTTGTATGGTACACTTAACCTTTGATCTTTTCATGATCATTATCAATCGCTGGAACTGTGAAAAGGCATATTTGTGAGCTAAATGTAAATGTTCTAGAACGGCAAATTAAAACTGTTTCATTGAGCTGAATCTTTCAGTGTTGTTCTTAGCAGAAATTTCATCTTCTTTGTAGCAGGTACGCCTGCGTCTGAGAGAATTCGGGGAAGGCAGTAGACCTTTGGAAGAAGGCACCGCGGGCGTAGAAACTGATTTTCTGTTTCCAGCCTGGGATTAACCATTAAAGGAAAGAACAAGTCACTCGGTATGTTTGGCTTATTTTGCTGTTGTCTTTAAAATTTAGAAAACTATAACAAAAAACTGCCTATAAAGCAGAAATTTAGAATATGCTACCTCTGAACTGAAATTTTCAGGCGTGGTGGTTGCTGCAATTCACTTGAAAGTTATGACGTAGCTGGGAGACTTCGTAACTTTTCGTAGGTGCATCGTGGCTTTCCGGAAGCGCTCGCTGCTTAAACTAGTTCAAACTTCAGCAGCTTAGCTAATGTTAACGCAAAAATATTATAAAATTATCTATTTTTTGTAAAAACTTATTATACCTTTCACGGGAAAGATAATGTGTTGCGACGTTTATTCAGGACGAATGACGTCATTTTAAGGAAGAATGGGCAGTGAAAGTGGGAGCGCCCAAGCGGGTAACGATAGCGACTTTTCAGTGATTTTACTAGTTACACGAGTCACTTATATGTGGAGGTAGCTAGTGAAAGTAGTGAAAGTGGTGTGACTTGCTTTTTGCATTGTAAAAAGTACTATAGTATACTTCAAATATGTAACAATGTGTGTGTAATATGAATATCTAATCTAATATGTATAAATTCTACAATAAAGTAAATAATAATAATAGTAACAACTAAAGGTGAAAACTAATATTATAGTTTGCTGATAATACAATGTTTGGTAACTACTATATAAACCCCATAGCTATCAAAAACAAAATATCTAAACCTTCTAGTACCTGAAGCATTGGAAGGTGATAATGTTGATAAAATTATAATACTTTGTCGCAGACACTTGCGATGCTGCAGTGGATGCTGATGTTGAAGAAGATCTTGCAGAACCAGCAGGTCTGTTCGTCCTGGGTTGAGTGACCGAGTGGTTTAGATTTCAGACTGCAACTACGCAGTCTAGAGTTCAATACTATCGGTCACCAACGCCCAGGCATATACCCTACATGTTATTCGCTGTTCGTGTGTCGCGTCCTTGCCTGTATAAGTCGCTAAACAGCCATTAGTGTTGTCTGTTAAATGAGCAACGGTAAATAAATCTTGACTTTGTCTTTGACTATAGAAATACACGAAAGCCTAAGCAAAGTAGAAGCTCTAGATGGAGAATAGAAGGAATAAATTGGATGGAGGCAGGCATTAAGTAACATTAAAATAGCATTACTTCATTTTGCATTCGACTTTGATTAACCTCATCAATAGTTCCGTCGCAGTGTGGGTTCACTACATTTAGAGATGTTGTGATGCGTTCCCACATTTTCTTTTTCTTTTTTAAAGTTGCCCGGTGGCATTCAAGTAAACAGTAAGTGTTATTAGTCATTGCCTCTATCAACAAATTTGCCTCTGATAGAGAGAAATTAGTTTTCGCTTCTTGCTCGCAATTTCTAATAAATTCAGTGAAAATGTAGTGAAGAAAACTTTACATTTGATCAAATGTTAACAGACTATGTAAGACTACATTACATTAGCACTAAATATAACATTACACATCATAGTCAGAAAATCAGGTTAAATGAGTGGTCTCCAGGCAGAGATATCTAGCACAGGACCGAATGGATAAGATATGATGTAATATCAATGATATGATATGTGTCTGACAATGATGTTAAAACAGTCCGCAAATTAGCAAACATCTGTGTCAATCAAGTTGTTACAGACAGTTTTTGCTCTGTAGACTTGGTTCGATTTTCAAAAACAAAAACCTAAAAATATTGCATTGTAACATAAAAACCCAAGCTTAAAAACTGTGGGAGGCGTAATAACGTTGCCTGATATTTAAGCTGTTTCTACTGCTCTCTCCACCACTATAATTATGTCAACATTTAGAGCGCCGACGTTCGAAAGTGGTGACAAACCAAAAAATAAAAATTAAAAAAGCACAAACTTGAAAACATTGCATAAAGTTTTACGATACTAAAAGCCAAAAACGTATCAGTAGGTATTAGGCAGAATTTTAAAAACGAACGAAATTTTGGGTTAATCACAACACGTTTTACAGAATTTAATTCCACTATATTTTAATGTCGCATTCATTTGTATGTTCATAGTCAAGCAGTTCGTAAGAAGACTTCGCGAATAGCTCTTTGGAAAGCTTCTTACGAGCTTCGTAAAAAAAATCCTATGAAAATTCTTACGAACATGATAGTGAATCCGGTCCCTGCAAGTAATTCAAAATGAGTGTATAGTGGTGCATAGCCTGTAGGCCCTATACGTTCAGACCCTTCGTTTATTTGACAGTCTTGGGCACGTGAAGCCCTTATTCCGTCCCGGCGTAGTTAGGGTAATTACAAAAAAGTCTGTTAGGGTAAGAATCAACCGTAAATGAAAACCTAGAGCACAATTTTCAAGTGCAAGTACTTTTGGATATTTCCAATAATATCAATATCTCTCATTAGGTGGGGACACCATACAGGCGTACAATATTCAACAATAGGGCGAAATGTAAGATTTAAAAACTATCTTGTCTGTACTAAACTGCAAACAACAAAATATCGTATTTGTTACACGATTTGCTTTAAAAGCAATTTCACGGGTATTTGTCCTTTGTAAAAATTGCTAAAGGCGTGGAAATGTCACGTAATGAATGTCTAACACTGGTTTGTCAATTTCAAGACAGAACACAGTTCAGCAAATTGGAGATGAACAAATTTATCATAGATCAGTGGCAGAGGAATAAGCAGTTAACGGGCGAGTTACCAGAAGTTACTCCAATTTTTACTAATACATTAAGACTGCCGCTGGGAAAGTACGATAGACTAAAAGAAACTAGTGCATTTTCGTTATTGTTAATCAGCTGTTTTAAGCTTTTAAGCAACAGGTTAGGATTAGTTGAAGATGACAAATGTGTCAATGTGGTAGCATCCAAACACCAGAACATGTAATTTTTGATTACCATCTAGTATTAGATGAACGCAGGACAGCTTGGGAAAATGCAAACTGGTAATAGAAATATAAGAAATGTCTGCAGACAACGTAACGAAAATAATTTAAAATTTTATCAGAAAATTGTACATCACTTGCTTGCAAACCAAAAGTGCTCATAAGTCGGCATATTTAAAACTACGTTATGATGCTTCAAAGTAGAATGCACCAAAAATTTGGTCAAATGTCAATTTTTTGTTTCTTATAACCACAAATGCAAAAATGAGTTCGACTTTTATATTCTAGCATCAAATTATCAGAAAAATGTTAAAAAATACTAAATAATATTTTTTTAGTCCCGTACCCACTTCTCTGCCTATAAACCAGTTCTGCAATTGCAAAAAAACGTGTATTTTCAAACTACGATAGTAGCTCATAGAAGCTGTTATTTTACTTCGGGTTTTCTCTGTTGCCAAACCCAGGCCTTCGCCAGGAACAATCATCTAACTGGATTAAAACAAAACTTCAATTTGTTATTGCAAAGTCCGTAGCAACCAACATTTTTGCAGTTGCTAAGTATTTTGTAGAGACGCGACAAAAAACAACGGCTAACTTTAACAGCGATTTTCTCAAGATTACATTTTTCAGTGAGTGCACCACAATTTTAAGGTGGATTACCTCAGCTTAGAGATAACATAGGATGATGAGCTTGGCATCAAAATGATCCTCATGTAATGGAGATTCAGGGTATGTGAATAGCTAGAAAAGCTTATGGACGATTCTGCTACGCAAAATTGGTTTTAGATATAAAATAAACTAGTGTAATTAATTAATAGTGGTAACTAACAATAATTTTAATTAAATCTGCTATGAGCGCTGTTGTATGTAAATTTCAATAATTGTAATTGCAACTGTGTTGTTGAATATAATATCGAACATATATACTTACATTTAGCATAAATGTGCCCTGCAATTATTGGGTTTAATTTGGAATGTACATCATGTGTTTTCTAGATAAACGATTTATAATAATAATAATCACGGCAATGCTCACAAAGATTATAGGATATAGCAATACCTATATTATACAGGGAAGTTGTAAAGCTATTTACTGTTAGCAGCAAACAGTTTGACTGTAACATTTGAGAAAACAAAGGGCAAATCGTTGGTAAACAGAACAAGCAGGAGGGGCACTAACAGTGGCCCTTGAGGGACACCAGAGCGGAAAGTAACAAACTCTGACACAGAGTTACTAATAACGATTATTTGTTTTTTATGTATAATAAGTGCTTCGACCATCTGTGTAAAAAGTCGTGAATGCCAAATGATAAGTAATTTGTGACGACGTACAGCATCAGGTGCTTTTTGATAATTAATATAAATTGTATCGACAAACATCTTATCATTTATTGCAATAGTACAATCATCAATACATCCAAGAAGTTGTGTACATACAGATCTGCATGATAAAGACCTATGCTGTTGTTTTGAGGTTAAATTATGTTCATTTGGGTAGCACAAAATGATACATTCAACAACATACATTTCCATTATTTTGCTAGATATGCAAGTCAATAATTGCTAGGATTTGAACTTTCGCTCTTTTAAAAAAATACGTTTAACGCCACATATCTTGTATAACTCAGTTTCTCAAGCACAAAATGTAAATAGCAGATGCAAATGTAAATGTCATTCGCCACTTACTTAAAGAAAATCGAAGATATCGGTGTTCTCAGTTTTGGCTTAATTTTCTTTACATTTAAGAGGAGATAATTTTATATTTGCGAGAATGCAACTATTTGGAACTTTATAGACAACATGTGGAACATTAATATCATTGTCAACAAAATTTGAAAAACAACAATTTAAAAGTTCTACCTTTTCTTCATCAGAAACAACCAAGTTTGCAATGTCATTTTTAAGGGCATTGCAGCATTGCCTATTATTTAAATATATTACTCCTGACATTTCCGTTTAAGATCCTCATTTCGTGACGTTTGTTCCATCGAGTTACTGTGATCTGGAAGCGACGGTTTTCACGCTCATATTCTTCTAAAGCCTGGACGTCATTGTTGCTATGACGCCAATTTTCTTTATGCAATGTGTAAAGCGTGCAGAATGAATGAATTGCGTTTCCATTTTCTTTTTAAATTTTAGTCTTACTGGGTAGATTTCTTAGGTAAACGTTTTGAAATCAAGTCTTCCACAAACGCCAGATAACTATCGCTGTAATATTGAACAGCTAGCATGTTCAAAAAGCTGTCCCAAGTTACAGTTCTGCAGGTCACGTTTAATGAGATACCAATTTGCTTTTTTGAAGTCAAAACGTGTAAAGCTAACAGGCCTACTAGTTATAACACTTTAAGCTTAATCGTGGAGAAATTCATGGCATCGTAATTAGAAGAGACAAAAGCTTCGCAAACAGAAACATTGAAAACGTCACCGAGGCACTAAACTAAATCTAGGTAACTTTTTCTCCCTCAAACTTTATCTTTTCTAGTCGGTTTCATAATTAATTTGTAAAGGCCTTTTTTGGTTCACGATGAGGTAAAGCTGTTCTATAGTGGCGTATTTGGGTATTCTACCATGCTGTGCCAAATAAACTCACTTAAGTTAAAATCCCCACAGGCGAGGACAGGTTTAGAAGTACAACTCAGTTCGAAAATACTAGTCACAAATTTGCTGGAACTCGACATTAGTTTAATCTGGGGACGAAAAATCACTACAAAGCTTCAGGAATTTTCTCTAGAAAAGTGGACTGCAGGGATTTGTAAAATAGAATGTTTTTCCTTCGGCGAACTTCATTCACATCTAGGCCTTTTTAAATGATAATACCGTCAAAATCTTGAAAATTACAACCGTAATACAACTTTCAATTTTGTACGAAGTCATTAAGCCACTTAACAGTGCAATAGCAGCCAAACATGTGTTTCTAAAGTATTCTTTAAAAGACAACAAAATACTTGTTGTCCTCTGTTTTTTTTATTATCTCTTGGTAGAAAGTACTGCCATCTACAGGCAGTAACAAACACTTGAACCTCTAATCTTCTAGTTTAGAGACCATCAATTCGTGCTTGTCAACGGTTTCTAATGTTGATGTCTGATCTACGAGCCAGTAAGTTTCCACGTTGCCTTTACCCTGAAATTTGCAAGAAAATTCAAAAATTAATGTCTCCAGATATGATCAATCACAAAATTGTTATTTTTCAACATGTATTATATCTGTGGAAATTGTAACTGTATATTTTTAGGTGCTGTCATCTATTAACTAATCCTTTTACATTTTACTAGCTAAACTCACCCCTAGTATAATTGAACGGTCCAGTGAATATGCATACTCACTTGATCTCTCCCTATTTTACAGTAATGGTTTTTGTGAGCCAAGTTTGCATAATTACCTATACCTATATTTACTGACTGGATTCTACTTCTAGTCACTGTCTAACTCTCAGTGATCAGTGCAGGACACTCTTGTTCTCAGTGTTCAGTGTAGCAGTCATTCTACATATGTGTGTGTAGTCTAATAAACGCTTTTCAGTTTGTGCAGATATGTAGTATAGTTGTTTATTCTTTTTCTACAAAGTGTTTAACTACAACCTTAAACATGACTTTCACAATATCCACTAAAAACAAAGATACTGAGCGTGTGAATAAAATTCGAATCACTAAAGTGACTAAATGCACAAACACTACTTAATCATACCTTAATCAATACTTTTCCCCTGCCCAGAGTGGTAAAACACTGGAATTTATCCAACAACTCTTTCAACTGTTGACTGATGTGAATCTTTATGGCTAGTAAACGGAGAAATCTTGTACATTAGTGTCATAATGTTGAAACAGGTAACATTGTTTGTTTTAGTAAGAAAGCGAAGGGGGAGGAAAAGAAAAGCTTGGCAGAATTATGAATGGCCAAAATTATTTTAGATTTTTTTGAGATATCCAGATACATTCCTGATAGTTTTGTGATTACCAGTGTCACTACCTGCAATTCTGTCAATCGCTTACATAGTTCTGTTAATTGGTTAGTAAGTATTTATAAGTACTTCTGTTAATTAGTCAGTAAGTATTATTACGTATTGCTGTTAATTAGTTAGTTAGTATTATTAAGTATTTCTGTTAATTAGTCAGTAAGTATTATTACGTACTTCTGTTAATTAGTTAGTAAGTATTATTACGATTTGCTGTTAATTAGTTAGTTACTAAGTATTATTAAGTAATTATTTTAGATTTCTTTGCTGTCTTGTTAAAATATCCTGGTCGTCCATGTCTTTGTAACAATTTAATGTCATTGGCAGCAACTTACGTAAGCCAGAGGATTCCATTCTCGAAGCTGTGTTGACTGTGTCTCCAAACAAACAATAGCGTGGCATTTTTGCTCCCACTACACCAGCAGCACAGGGTCCTAGCAAAAAAAAATTCATTTTATAGACTTGGCTCGCTCAAGATGAATGACAGTGACAGTAATTTATGCTGATGACACATGTTTCATATTATAAGTTCAAACAGTTACGTGTTGCAGCCTGCAATCTGCAGTCTGTAGAGGTATACATACATACATGCATACGTGCACTAAATTCAAGTAGAAATTTGAATAAAGGGAATGCATTGATAGTAATGCGAATAGTCAGATCATTTTCAGGCTTGTTCTTTAAAGGTGTTGAACATGGACGCCAAATAGGCCTTATGCAGCAGGCCAAATTAATTACGACCCATCAGCAAGTCCATTGAAAATATTAAAACAATACATTGTGGCTTGCATAGATGTGAAAGACAAAGAACGCAATCTTGTATCTGTTTTTTGCATTAGACACTGTAAAAAGCTTGTATATTAGTGTGACAATGCTAAAACAGGTAACATTATTTGTTTTAGTAAGAAAGCGAAGGGGAAAGAAAAACTTGGCAGAATAGTGAAAGCCCAAAATTATTTTAGATTTTATTGAGGCATTTGGATATATTCCCATAGGTGCGTGATGAACAGTGTCACTATCTACAATTGTGTCAATTGCCTAAGTAGTTCTGTTAATTATTTAGTAAGTATTATTATGTACTTCTGTTAATTAGTAAGTATTGTTTAGTACTGTTGTTAATTAGTTAGCAATTGTTATTAAAAACGTCTGTTAATTAATTAGTGAGTATTATTAAATTCTTCTGTTAGTTACTAAGTATTTTAAGTACTTCTGTTAATTAGTTAGTAAGTATTATTAAGTACTTCTGTTAGTTAGTATTATTAAGTACTTCTGTTAGTTAGCAAGTATTATTAAGTACTTCTGTTAGTTAGTATTATTAAGTACTTCTGTTAGTTAGTAAGTATTATTAAGTAATTGTTCTAGATTTATTTGCTGTCTTGCTAAATATCCTGGTCGTCCATGTCTTTGTAGCAATTTAACACCATTGACAGCAACTTACGTAAACCAGAGGACCCCATTCTTGAATAAGTGTTGACTGTGTTTCCAAACACACAATAACGTGGTATTTTGCTCTAACTACACAAGTTGCAGAGGGTCCTAGCAAAAATGTACAATCCTAATACAACTCAATGTTCATAGATTTGGCTTCTCCAATATGAATGACAGTGTTTTATATTACAAATACAAACAGTTAAGGGTTGTAGCCGGCAATCTGTTTTTGCAGTTTCTGTAAAGTATTACATTCATACATGCACTATTTCAAGTAGAAATTTGAATAAAGGGAATGCATTGATAATTATACGAATAGTCCGATCATTTTCAGGCTTGCACCCTAAAGGTGTAGAACATGGAAACCAAATAGACCTTACGCAGCAGGCCAAATTACGCATGACCCATGAGCAATTCTTTTGAAAATGTTAAAATACGCTACATTGTTGCTTGCGTGGATTTGAAAAACTAAATAAGTAATTGTACATCAATTGTTTGCATTAGGCACTATAAAAATTTCACTTCGCATAGCCATTTTATCTTGTACGGGAATAGTTGTTATGGGGTCACATATTTTTCATACAGATGTCCAAATAAAGCTATTTAAGGGGTTGCAGCTAGAAGAAAAGCAATAATCAACTTAACCAGCAAACGTAGACAAAATGTAGTCCTGTAATCACTGATGTGTAGTTGAAGAACACCAATGCTGGTTTCTTATAAAAAATGAATTGCTTTACCACAAATTGCAGTTTGTAATTGATAAGATGTGATGCTACAGTAGACAGCACACTTTCAGTGCTGTTCATTATGAGTACTCAAGATTTGTAGAATATATTTTTATGATTGATCTTATTAAGTCTTGAATATGTCAAAAGCTATTCACCTGTCTCACACAGACACCCTAAAGCTTTCTTAATATCCTCGATGAAACACATCAGTAATGGACGAGAACGGCAAAAACTATGAAACGCATAGCAAACGATCATTATCCATAGGAAAATTCCCATTTAAGCATGACAATAAAGACGTAACTAATGATTTGTTCCAGGGTGTAATTCAAGTGTTATGAAACACATAATACATTAGTAATTATAAATTCTCATTGAGTAATAAAACATTAGAATTTGGCAGATTTTACCAGTATGAAGTCCAATCCTTAATCTTAGTTTCTGATCTGGTCGATGTCGAATGGTGAAACCATCAATGGCACTCAGGACACTCAAAGACATGAGTGCAATTTCTTTGGCGTGTTGATCGCCATTCCTTATTGGTAGTCCAGATGCTACCATGTAGGCATCACCAATTGTTTCAACTTTATACACATCGTAGTTTTCGATAGTTGAATCAAAGCACGTGTAGAGATCGTTTAGCAGGTCAACAATCTGGAAAATATTAATGTTTTGAGAAAGTTATTAAAAATGGAATGAAAAGAGAATACTTACGTAAAGGCGAATTAGGTGAAGTGAATAAAAAATCGTCTTGTTTTAGCAATTACATGTTTTCAGAGTTTTTTAATCGCTTACACCTTGTGGCTGTCTTAGTGCACACATAACTTGTATTAGCAGTACTAACGTTGTACAAAGCTTACACAGTTAAAGCTTAGTACACATAGCTTGTATTAGCAGTACTAACGTTGTACAAAGCTTACACACTTAAAGTCTAGTACACATAGCTTGTATTAGCAGTACTAACGTTGTACAAAGCTTACACACTTAAAGTGTAGTACACATCGCTTGTGTTAGCAGTACTAACGTTGTACAAAGCTTACACAGTTAAAGCCTAGTACACATAGCTTGTATTAGCAGTACTAACGTTGTACAAAGCTAACACAGTTAAAGTCTAGTACACATAGCTTGTATTAGCAGTACTAACGTTGTACAAAGCTAACACAGTTAAAGTCAAGTACACATAGCTTGTATTAGCAGTACTAACGTTGTACAAAGCTTACACACTTAAAGTCTAGTACTAAAAGTTAGGTGGAGCCATTTTAGCGGCCAGTCGTTGAGTAAGAAATTTAAAAGACAAACACAACGTACTTTGTGAAGCTTCATTTTTACAAAGAAAAACAGAACAAAACGCTTTAACTAAGATTTTCTGATATTTTAACTTTTTCTTAGTGGGTTATGTAAGATGCAATCGAGTCGAGTATGAAGGTGTCATTTCAGAAGAGTCTGGAACTTGGTTTTGCACGTTTTACACGTTAGGTGACGCCAAGCAAACTCTCAGTCCATTAGTTACAGCAGCGTTTGCTTTCGGTTATCACGTGACAGAATTCGCTGTGTAGCTTTGTTTAGAAATTTAGCGTCACAGAAACGACGTTGTGCCCAAGGAAGCCATTGCTAGCACATTTGTGTAGTCTGAAATTTTCCGAAGTTTCACGAGCAAATCCGAACAAAATGTTTTAAAGAAAAATCAACTTCGAGGTTCGATTTCATTGGGAAAGAAGCCATGTGATTTATAAAAAAATTAGTGTCGTCTTTTAATTTACGGTCTGCTATTTTAATGAAAGAAAAACTTGCTCTTAAGTTAAATTTGACCTTTAAGCAAGTTCAGATAACATAAAGTTCGGAAAAATAATCAGCGTATTCGCACTGCGTGGTTCATTAACTAAAGTGTAAATTACTTTAAATGGATTCATAATATGTTTTTGATGAGTTAATGGTGCAGACTGGAAGAATGAGTAAGTGACATTTTACCAGTCGGTGCGAATATTTCAAATTACTAAGAATTTTCTTTTTCAATTATACAAATTTTTCAAACCGGAAATCGTATTCGTAAGCAAAACAACTTTCATGGAATTTTTTAGGGATATGCTTTAAAATTTTCTTTCGTTACCGTTAATGTTAAACGCGAAGATAAAATTATACGAAATACTAAGATTTTGGAAAATATGAACTACATGAACTACAAAGATATAAAAACTAAATCCTTTAGCATTTGATTTTATGGAATTTTTACTCTCAGTAATAAAGACGTTGTAACAGTTTCCTGTATTAAAAAGCACGTTGTGCTGAACAAAACTAATGTGAATGCTACGTTATTAATGAAATCCAATCCAGAATTAATACTGATGATGACGGCGATGCAAACGACAACAATGACTATGAGATGACGATGACGACGACGATGAAGATAATGACAATAATGGCGATAACGATGATAACTATGATGATGAAGATGATGACAATGAAGTAATAATGATGGACGATGATGACGAAGAGACAATGATTATGATAACGACGTTGACGAATTTTACCTCAAGAGGGCTGCTGTCAGCAGACAAGGCTGTAAATTCTACAATGTCACTGAAGTAGATTGTGACTCCAGCAAACGCTTCTGGTTCAACTGATTTTCCAGAAATTAGTTGTCTTGCTACTGACCTATGTAAATGCAGTTGAAACATCTATAAATGCATTGTCGTATAGTTTGGTAAATCTGGGCGTGTTCATAATGAGGGCTGGAGTGCATTTTGAGGGTAGTTCATAGTTTATCTTTAACAGCACATAGTTAATCAACAACAGGCCTAACTAGCAAATTGGTAGGTATATTTATTTTACTACATTTTTCCTAAAGCTCGAAGAGTGGAGTAGACATTTGGTGGAGTAGACAACCGACATTGGCAGGTTAATCAGACTCTTGCAAGTGTTGTAGACAAAATACTTGAATTGCTAAAACCACTCTTTTAGATGCATAATTCTATTCTGTATTGTACTCGGCTCATAAGTCATAATCCAAAATTTAATATACACAGAAACAATAAAATCGTTGAAAACAGTCAAAGTTCAAAACCTACATTTGAATATCCAACTGCCTAACCTCTTGAAATCATTGTTTGTGCTCTAAACTTGCTCTCTAGTGTCAAAAATCACTTCATTAAACTCAGGAAGCCAAGTGACCCAGTTCCGTACAAAACATATAGGGGGAGCAACATATTAAGTGATAACTACAAAGTGTATTAATTGGTGTCAGCACGAACTTGGTGCTAGTGAAATATGAAGTTTAAAAGTCACAAATCAAAAATAATGATTAACAGTAAATTAATTAATCTAAAATTAAATATTGCACTGGGATCGCATTTGCAACAACATAAATTATTTTCATTTTATTTTATAGTAAATCTACAGATAAGACACCCTGGTCAACTCGGATCCAATCACAACCCATAGCATTATGTTTACCCTTTCATTGTTTAGCTAGTGTCATTTATTAGTTACGTAGTTAGAGTAAATACTTTGGTAAGATTTCAAAGAGAAGTTGTTCTGATCGTCTCTTTTCTTCGAGAAATGCTTCAGTTCGCTGTTGAACTAGAACTTCTAAGTTTTCAGCGTATTGTTCCATCCGCCTCAGTAAGTTATCCAGTATATTAGAGCTGCCTGAATGTCTGTAGTGATGAGAAAATATAGAGAACAATTAAAACAAAATAAACTGTTTTGATTTCCATTTTCTATAAACCTCCTCTCACTATCTCTCTCTCTCTCTCTCTCTCCTCTCTCTCCCTCTCTCCCTCTCTCCATATGGCTCTTTCTCCTCTTCCTCCTTCGCTCTCTCTCTTTCTCTCTCTCACTCTTTCACTCTCTCTTTCTTTCTCTCTTCCATCTCCCTTTTTCAATCCACCTTTTTCAAATATCGTTTTCATCTATTTTCAAGCTAACACTCGTCCAAAATTTTATGTCGTTCTCTTTCCTTTTTCTACTGAGAACTATGGACCCAGAGAGAAAGTCACACGAGTAATCAACTCCTCTTTTCACACACTTACTCATAACACCCCCACCACCTTTTTTATCTTTGAAGCTTTGAAACACGAACCTGGATTTCCCAAAACTTACTTGTCAATTTTTTGCAAATCGCTTCTGATCATCTCAAAAGTTGGTCGCAGAAACGGATCCTCAGACCAGCAAATTCTGATGAATTGAGCCAGTTCCTGTGAGCACATATCCGGCTTCATTTCCGGTCTGAATGGAGGCGTTAGACCTTTGCGAACATTAGCGACGATGTCTAATTGGTGAGTTTAAAAAACAAACAAACACACAAATTGTTAAAACAAAACAACTTTTTAGTGATATTAGAATCTTGTCAATGACATTAGTTAGGCTTAACCATTATGATTACGTTTTACCAGTTCATAATTTAGGCGTTTTCCTTTAAAATAAAACTAGATAAAACATTTTTAGCATGTGAGTGGAGAAAGTATTGCATCTTGTATAATTTTTTTACTTGAAAATGGAGGAGTCATAATTTCATTTATTTATTTTCTTATTTCAGCTCATAGACGTAGGTACAGATATAAAAAATATAAAATAAATTTACTTTCATAGGTAAAAATACAATTTACAAGTTATGAAGGATTAAAGACATGGTTTCTTTAAAAAGAAAAAGCTATTTACGTAAACAATACGTATATCAAAACTACATTAAAATTTCATTCCAATGTGCAGAAATGTCTGTGTTTATAAAATATAAGTGTGGAAAACAACATGGGATGAAATATTATTGACAGAATTTAAAATACATAAACATGTAAGTAAACAACAAAAGATGAATCGTCATGTTCAAGCGGGGTGTTCAGACCATTTATCCAAACGCGCATCTAACTATAGACGTTGTTTTAATTCTGCACTCAGTTATCGAGATGAACTGCCTTTTACCATTTTAAAGGCTGAACTGCCATGGTAGGATGGAAGCATTTGAACAGCTTTTGTACCAGTACGGTAAGTTAAAGGACAACAACAGGGGTATCTGAGGTATCTGAGGATGGAAGCATTTGAACAGCTTTTGTACCAGTACGGTAAGTTAAAGGACAAGAACAGGGGTATGTGAGGTAGGTTTCAGAAAAATCACCTTAAGAAATTATATTCCTTTACAGCAATTTTATGCGTATATCGTACAAAGGATTTTATTTGCTTTCATTTCCCGTGACACTATTCCGAAGTCACCATTACATGACGTCACTTACGCAAACGTAAATCAGGGAAGAAAAGGAAATGTTAATCTCTGTCCCAAATTCTAGTCATGCATAATTATATTACTTAGCATTTCCTTACCTGCTTGAAAGACTTATGTAACTAGAAAAGAAAATTATCAATATTTAAAATGCTTTTACCAATTGGAAAAATGTCATTGACTCACCTCCAGGGTGCACCACTGACTAACCAAAAACGTATTTTTAATCTTACTGACAAGATGCAGTAATTTAAAATTTTACCCAGTTAGTGACGTGTGCGCTACGAATGCTCTGATTCAAAGTTTACGCAATCTTGTCTAAACTTGTATCAAATGACTTATCGTCAAATGGCTGCATCTAACAGTCATTGCGGGAGTTTAAATTTACATGTTTTAAACAACGTTATTGCCGACGCAAGTCTAATACGCAAAAGGCATTATGTAAGTGATATAAAATTTCAAGACGAATTTTTTAAGCTTTATGTAAGTTGAAGGTTTTCTTACATAAAGTAATGTAAGTTTCTCACATTTGCTTTAAGTCACGGAGTTCAACACCATATACTGAGTGTTCACTTCATACAAAAATCAATGAAGCATACGTGGCGCTAACACTTCAACGGCGAGCGGGTGAACCATAGATAATATAATATAATGGCAAGGAAAAGGTAGCGTTGTTGTTATTACTAATGTCATAGATATGAGGAACGCATTGTATTTTTTCCCCGCTAGCCGTTGGATGGCGCAGCGTGTCGTGCAGTTCTTCTCCGTGGTTAAGTACAGTAATCAGAAAGCTTAGATGCACCTGCACGTTCCAAGAGTAACTCATTTGCTTCGTAAGGTTCCATTCGAGTCACAATCTGCCAGACAACAATAGCAAAACTGAACACGTCTCCCTTGGCGGATCCATTCCAAGGCATGGGTGTGTTTCGCAGATGTTCTGGTGCCACCCACAACAGCCCTATGGGCAAAAATGTTCAAGACTTGAGTTAATTTGTATTAGCTATCGTAATTTTATAATATATAAATATTAAATATGTTAAAAAATATCAAATGTTTAATCTAATTATTAAGTTTAAATAATAACAATGATGTAAAACACAAGCAATAGGTTCAGATATTAGAGGCCATATTTATTGAAAGAATGAGAAAAAAGTCATTAGGAAATTTGAACCGTGGACATTTGAGATACACGCCTTAATGTGACAGGAGTCAGGCCACCCAGGGGACACGAGTTTGTTTTGGAAGCAGGCTGGCAGACAAAATGTGGCTAGGCAGGTAAGCACAAAGCAGGCTTTTAGGCAAACAGAAAAGCAGGCAGGCATAAAAGAGAAAATAGAGATAATAAAGCAGCAAAGCATTTTTCGAACTAATACACTGATCCTACTGCGCATGTTCGAATCAGGCTCTTCTTTATTCTCTTCTCTGAAACTTTCCAGTCCAAAATCAGTTATCTTCAACACAAAACGTGAATCTATGACGCAGTTAGACGGTTTCAGGTTTCCGTGAGACTTCAGTTGTGTAGCGTGGATAAAGCACATTCCCTGAAAAGAGAAAAGGGTTAAAAAGATAAACGTTAAAATGGAATTTTAAGGATTGTTCCTAGGAAGTTTTCCACACAAAGTTATGTTACCCAGCGTTACACTTATCTACATGAAAACACGTGCAACTGGAAAATTTAAAATGCACCAATAATAATAATAATAATAATAATAATAATAATAATAATAATAATAATAATAATAATAATAATAATAATAATAATAATAACAACAATAATAATAATAATAATAATAATAATAATAATAATAATAAGAACAATAATAATAATAATAATAATAATAATAATAATAATAATAATAATAATAATAATAATAATAACAATAATAATAATAATAATAATAATAATAATAATAATAATAACAACAACAATAATAATAATAATAATAATAATAATAATAATAATAATAATAATAATAATAATAATAATAATAATAATAATAATAATAATAATAACAATAATAATAATAATAATAATAATAATAATAACAACAATAATAATAATAATAATAATAATAATAATAATAATAATAATTTAAAATGTTCGCATCAACTGATAAAACGTCAGTGTTTCACAATCTCAGTGTGCATCACAGCTTAATGAAAAAGTACATTATTCACGTTATTGGAAATATAAAGTCATTCTTATTGTTGCTTAATTAGCCAGAAAGTGTGCTATGAATGTCCTGATAATTTTTTCAAACTTTACGGAACGTAAAGAATTTGTATTCTTTGAAATGTAATGAAGTGTGTTTTCTGAATTATCTTCAATTTCCTTACTCAAATACCGATTGTTAAAGTGGGTGGTCACGGGAGTTGTAACAACTTTTAGACAGCGTTACTACGAACGCAAGCTCTGTGTTCAAAAGGCAACGCGTAAGTAATACAAAATTTCGAGTCGAAATTTTCATGCTTTATTTGCGAAAAGTATTTTATTGTCCTTTAACCTTGCTATGGAAACTTGCTTCTAGTTGGCAGGCATGACCATTTTGAATTACAAAAAAGTTGTATTATTTTTACGTACTTTTATATTTCAAAGTTTTGTTTTTTTGTTAGTTTTAACGTTAACATACCTTAACAATATCCTTGATTAAGGAAAATTTGAACGTCCAATCGAGCTTAATAGATTCGTTTGCCAATATATCCTAAAAAAATCAGCTATGGTCACATTTTTCTCTTTCACAAAAATAATTAGAATACTTTACGTTCTTTTCTTCATGGTTACTTTCTTCCTTTGACCATGTCGTTTAATCCAGAGTTTAACGTTGTTGGATAAACTTGTTACACAAACACCTGATTGTAGTAAACTGAGTTCCAAGGCCATTGATCTATTATTTACAACATTTATTTATTATTAAATACATATCAGCTTTATTGGAAAGAGCTAAGATTCTCTATCTCGTACTTCTGAATTTGTCTATGTATGAGTAAACCCTTCTGAACATTTGATGTGTATTACTAGCTTGTAAAAAGATGCTACATTGTATAGTATTAACTGCATATGTAATGTAGTGGGTCTTACTCTATGTGTTGTAAGGCATTTTGTCTGGAATGAAGTTATCTTATTCAACTTTTTTCATTCTGTTGCTTCTCCGTCGGTTTATCAGTTTGTCTGTCTTTTGGCATTTTGTTTTTTCCAACTACAATTCCTTCTTTAACTTTTTTATTACTAAATTTGTGTAATGTTTTGTTATTTACACTTCAAAAAATGTCATTTTCAACAATCCGTGTATCCCACATACCTCAAGACTACCTTTAGCGCAGTAGTGCGTACAAAGCATGATATTACCATCTTCTACGCATGCGCCAACAAAACGACACAGATTATCATGGGTAAGTTCTCGCATCTGAAAAAACATCAATAATTTATCTAAACAAGGCAGCTGAGTTAAGCAACACCGAGGCTAGTTAGTTAATGGATGAGTGTAATACATGCTTTGGGCATTTTCACTCGTCGTATTAATTCTGGGTATTTATGTCAGTAGGGATGCATTCACCACATATAACTAAAACGGCTCTCTTGATTTACTGCCTCATCTTAGAGGATAATCACTGATAATGTGTAAAATTCTGGACACAGCCATTGATTACAGTATACTAGCATAGAGAGCGGGAACTGTGCTAATGCTCTATGTACTAAGCTGGGAACAAAGGCAGACCACGAAGCAGAAATACGAACAGGTGAAAAAGAGAGGCAAATCTTCAGGTTCTTAATTCAACAAATGCAGGTGCCCCTCAAGGGTTTAATTTAGGCCCAACTTTGATTTTAATTTTCATAGATGGTCTAACTTCCAACATTGAACCTGATATTAGGTATTTCTTGATGATACAAGCTTAACTGAAATTGTTGCTGGTCCACCTGACAGTGCAAGGAGATTAAATTCTGACCTGTTAAAATTGAACAATGGGTAAGTTATGGAACGTAACATTTAACCCTGGGCACTGAAAAAACTGAAGTTATGTTATTTAGCTGAAAAGCTATTCAGATTCCACATCCTCCCCTGTATTTAAGTAACACTTTGTTAAAAAGTTACTTATCATAAACATCTAAGTTTATACCTTCAATCTCATTTGAAATGGAAAACACACATATCTTGCATAATCGAGAAGGCCCATTCATGCATTGATCTATTGAAGAAAATATCATTTTGAATTGTAAATCTATGGCGCGTCCCATCATAGAATATGCAGATACAGTCTGGTGTAACATTCCAAACTTTGTCTGAAAGCTTGGGGAAAGTTCAAAAACGTGCTGCTTTCATCCGCTCCAAGCCCATGAAAGGCATAAGCTCTGATAACCTAATGTTTGAAGTTGGCTTCGACTACTTTTGTAAACAGCACCTTTCAAATAATTGTAAATAAAATTTCACTTCCCAACTTATATGAGTTACTACCGCCAACCAATAGAGATGTATCTGCATATTTATTGAGAAACTGCGATAACGTTTCTTTATATCAAATTCCCTGCAATTACTTCCACTCATCTTTGTTCCTGGAATAATTTACCCTCTTATTTAAAGTCAATTCATACCATCTGTGGTTTTTCCAAGCAACTAAAAAAACAACTCAATTTTTTAAGAGACCAAGTTATTATTCTCACGGAACTAGACCATATAGCATTCACGTCTGAGGGTGGGGTTTCTTCAGTTGAACTAGGATCTCAACGAACATGCTTGCAAGGATGCCAAAGGTAATATCATCAGTCCCAATTGTATGTGTGTCTATCATTATGAAAATATTAAGCACAAAGAAGCTGAAATGTCCGTTGTGCTTAAGACGAGAGATTTTAAGCACAAGAGAGAGAGAGGGGGCGCTCGATCGAAGTTTATTTAACCTGTATAATTCAAACTTTCTCCCAGTTAATATTAATGATTATAATATTAATAAATATCGAAACTAAAATCCACACTTTATTACAAGGTAACTTACATTTCAATCTTGACAAAAATAAAACTATTTTCTCTATAACGCAGGAATTTATAAAAGCTTTAAGCGGACTCAGTAAACGTTAATTTAACATTCGCACCATCAGATTATACTGCCACTGTAAAAATATAGATATCTAATTATAAATGTCTCAATCCTGTGTTAGAGTACGTACTAATTCCTATGGTATGTTAATTAGTTTTGTTCTATATACCAAAGGTGATGTAAAGTAAATGTGTTTATAAAAAAGAGAGCCTAGGAGACGTGCCTTCGGGCCATAAGAACAATCGGGTAATTGGGAAGAAAATAATTATTTAATTGCTGCATCCTCTGCGTCTGTACCACCTGGCAACAGCTGGAGAAATTAGAAAGAACAGATTTGAAAGAAACGCGGTAAGGAAAATAGCGATGTGCCTTTAGCAATAATTTTTTTACCCGTAGCTAACCGTCTTATAATCGATTCTTAGTGAGTGAGTAAACGCCCACCAGGTGGCACTCTTATAATGAATCAGATAATTAGTTTTACACAATCATTTCAAGTCATAAGCAATTTTACAGTCTGATAACTATATCATTTAGTCATCAAATTCTAGCTTTTCATTCAGCAGTTTGATTCATATGCAATATTCGAAAATATGACCATATCACACTCACTCTCTATACACTGATTTAGAATTCTTCAAATTGTCTACAAGTTTTAATGGTTCTGCGCATCTTACAGACAAAAACTCTTGTGTCTGAATGTTAGAAATTGTTCAACCCAACTATCCTCTACGCCCCAATAAGGAACAGCTTATGTTTAAAACTCCAAAAGCTACACTCCGTCATCGAGGTTTCAGATCAGTTGCCTGACATCTGCAGAATTTTATCAGCTTATATCAAACTCGCTAAGCCATTTTAAATCTTTACTGAAAATATACCTTTATAGACAAACATTTTCTCGTAGATTTTAATACAACGTGATTTTTACTTTTATGTAGGTCAAATGTGAAACATTTTAACAGATTTACTTAGTACTACACATATCTTGTTTTTGTATACATTATCGCTTGCAATTTTCATTAATTTTATGCATGCGAAATTTACATATATATATATATATATAAATATATATATATATGTATATATATTTAAATATGTTTTTAAATTTGCAAGTTTGTAATGAAAAATAATAAAAAATAAATAATAATAATGACAATAACAACGACAATGACAACGACAACGATAGCAACAACACAACAACAACAATGACATCTTGCACTACATATTTCAAAATTTTGAACAAAACATTAAGACAGTTTATTCGCTAATTGATTTATTCCCACGATGTATTTTACCTGCCGAAACTCTGCGAGAGTTTTACGTGAAATGTTGATCGTTTTGATTTTCCGTAGAGTTTTAACAGCAACAACTTGACCCTAAAATGCAAAAACAAGAACATTCATTAAATACGCCACAAAAATGTATATGTATATATTGAGTTTTATGTATATATATCTCTTTTCTAGTTTCACGGCTTTGCTGCTAATCTGTTCATTATACATTTGCAGTTGGGAAGCAAAACTGCCACAACCCGTGCCAGGTAACCCTGCAGAAATCTGTAAGTATCAACTCTGCAGAAACCTGCGATTGGCAACCCTGCAGAAATCTGTAAGTATCAACTCTGCAGAAACCTGTGATTGGCATCCCTGCAGAACCTTGTGAGTAGCAACTCTGCAAAAATCTGTAATCGGCAACCCTTCAGAACCTTAAGAAAGGCAACCCTGCAGAACCTTATGAAAGGCAGACATGTTGAAACCTGCAATTGGCAACCCTGCAGAACCTTATGAAAGGCAACCCTGCAGAACCCTATGAAAGGCAGACATGTTGAAACCTGCGTGGTACAACCCTACGGAAACCTATTAGAATCAGATCAACAGAAATCCATTAGGGCAACCCTGTAGAAACGAGCAAAACGAATCCGCGAAAAATGATTTTAATGAAAACCAAAATTGCGCAATTTCTAACATTCTATTCTTTTTTAAAAGTGACTATAAACATAACTCATATCAGCATAACTGCGCGTTCAGACTAGAGAGCTTTCTCTCGCGAGTTCTCTCTGAGAGTAAACCCGCAAGTGTGAACAGCTGTGCGAGTTTTCTCCACAAGTTATAGCAAAGTCTCCAACACTTGCTGAGAGTTCTCTCAGTGAGCTCTCTCTTTCGCGAATTTCTTGCAGGCAAGCTCTATTCTCACAGAGAACATTCGAGAGAAAACTCTCTAGTCCGAACGCCCCGTAAAATTTTTTAGATATGATCTAACGTTTTGTACATTAAATCCTTATTGACAAAGTGAATATACATACCCTATACCTTGCTGTAGTAGTGAACACGTGACCTTTGCTTGTTTCTCCAAAACTCTATAATTAACAAGAATAAGAAAGCTAAAAAAATAATAAAATCTCCATCATTTCACAACATTTTACAGTTCCTTACATTTTTATTTCTTATTTTTTTAAATCTATGTTCAAGAGTTTTGATTAAAGAGGGATTCGTAATTATTGAAATTTGTTATTGAAAGGAAGTAAAAGGCGGGAGAAAAAGCCTGGAATTGAACCGAGGATTTTGGCTGATGCCCCTCGTTATGATCACCAGACACAGTTCTTGTGATTCTTAATTCAATCCTTGATAAACACACTGTAATTTCATTGCAGGCTCAAAAGGCCGTTTTACTTGCATCACATTACTTACTGACAAAGTAACACGATAACTATGATTATAAGAACGAAATGTAAACTTGTCTTAATTCCATTTCAGTGAAGAAGCAAGGAAAAATGGAATGTTGTCAGAAAATCTGAAAAAATATTCCGATGTTTTCTTGAAATTCCATGCAGCAAGAAAGTTCATTTTACAGTGAGACATCGCGTTCAGTTAGCTGTAGTTGCTTTGTGAGTTTTAAACTGTCTAATCATGTCTAAGTTACACTTGCCGTATTTCTCATATATAAAGTACAATTAATATAGGCAACGTAATGTAAGACCTGTTTGTTATTTTAGCAAAGTTCTACTAACCACTTCAAAATTTGAAAATCTATATATATATATATATAAAATTAAGACATGTGTGCGTTACTTTGCTTTTTCAGGAATATAGCTATCGATGTTACATTAATAAAACAAAATATCGCCAGGCTGTTAAAAGAGAGATTAAATTTTATAATTTTACGCAGAAATGTTAATTATTGTTCGTTAAATAAGTAAGAAGTTAGTGAGTAGTTAAATTTATGGCTGAGTTTCGAGAGGATTCTGCATGTTCACAAAAATGGAACATGCAGTACTTGTACCATGTGTCAAAATTCCTCACGAAGGGGGGCACATAGATTCTAGCTGGCAGCAGAATTGCTCACGAGGAATTTTGCTCTGCGTCCTCACTGTGTAATGGGTCTAGTTGATGAGAATGACCATTAAAAAACATTAAATAAGTTCTACGGCTATAATAGAACTAACTAGTAGAACTTTGGTCGGTTTCATCAAGCGATCGCTAAACGATCTTTAAAGCTTGTTATGATGTCTTAGTGATGTGATTACTATTGAGCATTTTGCGTTTCACATACAATGTCGTCAGAACGAATTAGTGATGGTTTAGAAGAAACTGCTACAGGACGTTGATACTGCGCATGCGCATACGTCTCAAAACCATCTAAATAGAGTTATTCTGAGTCTGATCAAGCAGGGAAGAAGCCTTTTCAATACTGTAATTAAATACTTACTTCTAGTTTGCCCGTGTAAAAGCTATAATATAAGATCTGCACAGCTAAACTTCACTGTGTGTAGCAACACAGTTAATTATATCTACTGTCCTAGGATCGCATTTAATATTTATTTAATTTGGCGAGTTCATTAAGACATTTTGTACATTTAAAAATGACTGCAAATTTAAAAATAATCTACAAAAACACAAAAAAAATCTTCATCCACAGACTTCGGTTAACGTAAGTAATACAGGATTACTGCCGTGTAAATATCCATGTCCATTGAATGTACGTTGATATCCGTGGATGTCATACTGTCCAGAGGTTCGAGCCTCAATAGCTACGTCTTCTGAGGGCTGACGATACGGTAGATGGCATCACAGACTGCCATTGGTGATGCTGGTAGGCGTTGCTTAATTTACATTCAAAAATCGAGCAAAAGCAAACGAAATTTTAGAGCTCAGAATTTAATTTAATTTAGTTTATTGAATACTTTTAATGCATTTTACAAATAAAAGAAAGTCAAAATTACCAAAAAAATTAATTCATCAGACATTTAAGACCATGGCACGTTGATTAATTAAAACTACGTTCAACATGGCAAAAAATGGAAAAATAATAAAAAAACGGAAAAATTTGTAAAATATTAAAGGCAGTACCACAAAACATAGACAACCGTAAAAAACGTAAGATTAGCTCAACAACAGAAGGCTTCATTAAAACAGTCAGTTTTCAGATTGAAGAAGGGACGACTTTAAACCAAATGACAATGCCTAAGGTTTAGAAAAACTCACGAAACTGTCAGCAGGTAGAGAGGCGTGAAATGCACAATAGATGCGTGATAGTTTAACTCTTTAAAACTTCTTCTGTACAGGAAGCCAACAACTCAACCAATTGCAGGTAATGTCATTGATTGCCTGTAATCCCGACATTACCTGCCCAGGTATCTATGCGTAAGCCACGTTCACACTATACAGCTCATAATCCTCCACACATTCATGACGGTCCTGGTCGACCAGACAGCACAAGGTCGGCATGAGTTGTCCTACGAGGTCTAATTCAGCCAGATTAGCGATGTCACTAAGTGCAATGCAGCAACACAGAACACACGTCCTATTTATTAAAAAATGTTTTCCAGCAGAATTACCTAAGTGACGGAGCACTGGATAGTCTGAACAGTTACAAAGTTTTTAATTTTTATGTATTTAAGTATTTATTCATGCACTTAGCATTACAATGCAAAGTTCACATCAATGCACAGCAAAGTTACAACATTTTGTCACTAATTTAACAAAACATAGTTATTGTGGGTCGAGGCTACACGTTATACAAATGTTCTGGTTTCACAACTACTTAATGCCCTAAATGAAAGATGTACATTTACTAGTTGTGGCGTATGTACGTGAGAAAATCTTTTTCTGTCATTTAAGTGATTACATGAATAAGAAATATGAATGTGATCAATTCAAAATCAAACTAAGAGTGATGAAAGTAAACTACAGTACTAATGGTTCATCATTCACGTGGACTTATTACCATCAAATTGTAGCTTCAGCTGGATAAAAGCGCTGCCGCTGATTACTGACGCATCAACCTGTCTGATAAGAGTCGAGTTAATGACGTCTTGTTGTGAATAAATTTAGGAATTTGAATTTTGATGAATAATTAATGGAGTTATCAGATGAATTATATTCAGATGATAAACTCAAGCCTCCCTGATTTCGTTAAGTAAATTTACACGGTTGAGCAAGAAACTCCTCCAGCTGGCAGCTCGAATTTAATGAGTTAGAATTGTCACACGATTTGTGGAAAGTGCAGGTGTAGTGTTCGAGAAGACACTATTGTTTAACTAGAATACATGCGGAGTAGGAGATAATTAGTAGAAGGTCTAGAGCGATTTAGTTGTCGCATGGAAATAATTTAATGATGGGAGCCAAGGTCTCTATCAGTGCTCAGTGACATTAGAAAGAAATCTAAAGTTATGCCGACCGGACGGTATGAAAGTCTCAAAAGCGATGGAATTCAAGAGAACTCATTACTGATTGTAAAATCAGAAGTGAAAGGAAAGTCGCTTTCCGGGAGGTAGCAGATATTGCCAGATGTTGTCAGATGGTGCAATATCTCGAAGGTCAGCTCTCAGAAATATAAGCTCTAGGAAAAGTTACCTAGACACACACACTGGGGTGACACGAGAGTGTCACACAACACGAGCGAGGGAGTCTGACAGTGGTTTGCTACCATACCGTGTGTCCGAGACATCTTCTACAAGACAGGAAGCAACGTTTGCCCAGCGTGGAAAGGATTCTACGTTCTCAGCCAAAGACTGAGCACTGGTGCAGCGTAGTCTCGATAAGCAATCAGGATTTGACCAAGTGTAGGGGTACATTGGTCAATCCACAAGTTAAGTGGTTCAACTTATTTGTATCAGTATCTGAATAGCTGTAACCGTTACGTTGTATTAAGCACCTTCAGTGCAGCATATCGAATTGTTAGTACTTAAAGTGAATAGCATCTTCTCTGGAGCTATACTCTAAGCGCCCACCGGCGTATAAGATCAAATCTTGTAAGTAAAGCCAGAGTTGATAAAGTGTAATTTGTAAATTCAATAAAGTCTGTTCACTGTAATAACGCAGACATTGAGTTATTGAATGATTAAGAGCGTTAATGTTAAATTGCATACGCATCACTAAATCCTAGATACGAACTTGAGAAGATTCGCAGTGTACTTAAAAGCTCAATTGCGGGAGCTAAGCTTGTAAACTTGAGGGACAAAGGCCTCACTCACAATGCAAGGTCGAAGTGAAAGTCGTGTAGGACAAGATCATTGCCTTAGCGACTTAACTAAAGCCCTCGGAGTCAGGTAACTGAGATTAGATCAATTGCCTAAAAGCGAACGATAAGCGAATCTATAAAATCTAATACAACAATCAAATCAATTAATTCAACTATACGATCACTCTATCGAGTGGAGGAAACTTGATAGTCTAACATAATGTCAGTCATTTTCGTTGACTGCCCAATCAGCGTGCAAGTTTTTGTACACACCCCTGCAGTAGGTACGTTCGGGACAATTAGCTACAGCTCCGACTAACATTATTGCGAAAAATGCTCAACTTTTCATTAGTTAGCGGGAGGAATATTGACCTTGTACTAGATTTTATTATTGTCAATAGAAATTGCAATTAAGTTAGTGGAAATCTAGAGTCTAGTTTCGTTTATAGGAAGAAATGTACAACGCTTACGTCTATGAGTTGCTGATTAAACCATTTTGCTGTCAAGAAAATACGCAGTTTAGTTTAGTTTATGGTTTTGCAAGTTTAGATAAGAGCAACTATTTGATTAACTTTAAATTAGGACAAAACAAAATGTTTCCTTTTCTGGCCAGTTTTTATAAACCTCAATGAGATCTTCACAGCCAAAATTAATTAAAATGCGGTCAAAACTTATACCATTATACATCAATGTAGTATTAACCATTTTACGCTATTTTTCTGGCTATAATCATGGTTAAAAGATACCATTGGGACTTATGTAACTCGGACATTCAATATAATTGTCGTCTATTGAATGGAACAGTCAAATTTATTCCATTTCCTTAGCCTGACAAACTGAAAAATACAAAACATCAATAAACCTTGCAGACGAGCACATATCAATTAACATAGAAAAAATACATCGCAGGCTTGAATGATGTTCGTATGTTCAAAGGTAAGAGAGACTTAATATTTTTGTTTTTCATTTATTGTAAAGCAAGACTAACTGGCTTAGTTTCTTTACTATACTTATGTCTCTGTATTTGTAGTGCTTTGTAACTTCGTCTCCACATTCTGCTTAAATTGAAAAGTCATTTTTTGGTTTGGCTACTTGAAGTGTTATTTTCGTGTAAAAATAGCCGCTGTTCTGCAAATTTGTGTTTATGAAAAAGTGCAATCAGTTTATCTACTGATTACACATTAGTTGTGACTGTTATGCTGTTTAGGTTTTTTTTAGTTTAGCTTAGACAGTTGTTGTCCTACGTGAGCTTTTGTCCCGACTGCAGCTAAGCGTGCTTACATTACAGCGGAAGCGGAGCGATATGTTTGACGTCAGTTGCCAGACGCAACTACAAGAGAATACTTGAGAACATGAACATAGTTATTTTCCTCTTTTCCTTCTATCGTGATTGGCTACAAAAACAGAGTTTTAGTATTCGGAATTGAAGTTTGCAAGTCGCAAGTTGTACTGCGTATCAAGACTTTACGAAGCCCTAGACTGATAGTGCTGTCCGGCCCATCTCTATTGTGAATTTTCGGCTGATAGTGCTGTCCCGCCCATCTCTATTGTGAATTTTCGGCTGATAGTGCTGTCCCGCCCATCTCTATTGTGAATTTTCGGTGATAGTGCTGTCCCACCCATCTCTATTGTGAATTTTCGGCTGATAGTGCTGTCCCGCCCATCTCTATTGTGAATTTTCGGTGATAGTGCTGTCCCACCCATCTCTATTGTGAATTTTCGGCTGATAGTGCTGTCCCGCCCATCTCTATTGTGAATTTTCGGTTGCTTTTATAATGAGCTGATAACCAATTACTTGTTGTGTATTAGAAACACTATTAACCTAGTTTCTACAAGGTCATTACTAATTATATGTATTTGCATAACGCTTACATACAATGTGTAATACCTTGCACCTATTCGTTATGTGGCACCTATATAAAAGCAGGGCTTAGTAACTGCCAGTGGTTTGCTATAAAATGCGCCATTCACATGAATATGAAAGTGTACACGTTTTCTGACTACAAAACATTTTTTTCTAAATGTGGTACCCTCAAGCTTTAGCGCCCTAGGCTACAGCCTAGTTTGTATATTTGTTAATACGTCCCTGCTACTTAACCTGACATTATGAAGTAAAGCAAAAAAACTGGGAACACTAAAATAATGCTTGAAATTTCATAAATTAAATAGGTTGAACAAGCCAGCGTAAGCATGGAAGTAGATTGCACCTCTTCACCACAACGAACCAAAGAAGGCTGAATGCAAAATCATAAAAATGCCTTGAGTTGAGATTGTGCTTGTGCATAAGACTTCATTCAACAGGTAAAACTAATCGCAGTACCTTTAACAAAATGAAGCCACTTTGCACTTGTTGAAGGTAAGAGACGTTGCCAATTAAAATAAAAGCTTTAAACGCTAAATGAGGCTTGTCTTGAAGATTTGTCTGCCTGTTACAGGGGTAACAATGGATTTTGTGTCTTGCAAAGGGGCAAAATGAACAAAAATGCACGATTACTAAAAGAACGTTCTACAATATTCAGTTCTGAAATGAGGAACGTTCTTTCAGCCGTGCAATGAAATGTTAGTTACTTATTACTTACCAGCACAGGGATATTTAAGAGTTTTTTCGTAACTAAATTATTCATTGTATTTGTGCAGCCATTATCTTCAGGGAGATAATGTTTGGATAAACGTGGTCCTATTATGAATACCAGATAAACAATTTCTTTCAAATTCTACATTAGTGTTTATAAGCATAAAACTAGCTAACGCTGCAAAAATAATCAAAAAAGCCAACAGGGGTCAGTATGCGGGAGGATGATGTAGACGATATTGGCAGTTTAAATTTTAACAGAATTAAACATTTCCGTTCTGTAGCGCCACCTGCCCAAAATTATTAAAATGAACTTGAACTACGCAAGCAGGTGGCCAGTCAATACCTGATGTTTGGCAATGATGGATCTGTAAAGTATTCGTCGCAGAGAAATCACATATTAAATGTTAAAAGTCAATTTAAGCTACACATTGAAGTTGTCTGAAGATTTTATTTATGGTAGTTTATAGACGAAACAGTTTAATATGCTTCTTTCGGACATTTGGTGAAAATACAGATGAAATGCTGACCAGATTTCAAGCTTATCCACGACGGAAACTTCTATGCTGGAATTAGTCAGTGAAGCACCAAGGTTAGTGAATGAACTGACCATGAAACCAATTTAGAAGAAAAGACTGTTCTGGAGTTAAGACAGATGTTGCGTGATAGAAGTCTCTCCGTTGCTGGCCTGAAGGCTGACTTGGTAAATAAGCTAGAAGCCGCGGAATCAGCACATGCCAGCGGAGAGGTTTGAGGAGATGACAAGTCATGTGGAGAAGAGGTCCCAGTCAAAATTCCCAATGGAGGCCAGGGTGATCACAGCAGCTTCGGAAGGAAACGTGAACTAGTAATAAATCAGTGAGTATTACGTCTTCTAAGTTACGGCTAAATGAATTAAAAATTAAAAATCAAACTTTGAAATTAGAAGCAATGAAGATCAAACAATTGTGTCCGGAGAGTGAACGTGACTCAAACTGTGGGGCCAGTAGTACAGTTAATTCAGTCTCAGAAAAGATTAAACCCCCCGCCGAAGTGCAGTCCACACCAAAAAAGGTAACTGAATGGATTCGCAGTTCTGACATGGCTCAAGGAATGACGTCACCTGTGGAAACGAAGCAGGCTACGTAACATTGGCGACTAATGATAAATATGCAATAGGAGCGCTTGTTTTGGCACACCATTTACGTCAAGGTGGAACTGGTAGCAGCTGGTAGCTATGATTACCTAAGACATTTCTGACTTATGAGTTAACGTAATGCGTAGCATATTTGATTACGTTGAATTTGTGCAAGAAATAGAGAGTCATCATATTGCACAACTGGAGTTATTAGGGCTGAGTTAAAAGTGACTTTCACTAAGTTGCACTGTTGGCGCTGCGACTAATACAGTTCAACAAATGCGTGTTTTGGATGCTGACACTTTTGCTTTGGAAAACATTGATGAGCTTTTTAACAGTGATGAATTATCCACAGCCCCAGACATAGGATGGCCAGATTCGTTTAATAGCGGTCCTTTACGTTTTTGACCGGAGTCTTAGCACCTACATTGAACTGCGATCGTTTGTGCAGCAAGAAGCCAGTGCATTCCACGGTGGGTGACCACAAGGACTTTTAAACTTGTACTTTGAAAGCTGGCGAAGTGAATTTGGCAAGCATCTCCCCTACACGTATAATACAGCAGCCCATGAAGTTTATACACATTTGCCTGCAGTTAAGCATTATCGTGGGCAGGTAAAAATTGCTCATTTTCTTGGAACTCGCAAACCGTGGGATAGCATTCAACATTTAAATGACAGAAACATGAAACAGAAATTAGAAATTCTAAACCGCTGGTGGCAAGTTTTTATCATGGAGGTCCAGCCTAGAATTTTGGAAGAAAAAGAGCTGCGAAATCAGTTTGCTGGCGCTTCAGGTATGCAACGTGGTAACATAAATCAGACCCACAACTTATGCCGCCGAAATGTCAAACAAACGGCGATGATTTCGTTCAGTAATGAACATTATGCTGCAAAGTCAACGCCAACACCTTGATATGTATAACGCAATGCAATTACCTTTTCTTGAATTGGAAAAATTTGACGGGGATGTTTTAAATTTTTGGTGTTTCATGAGAAGGTGTGAAGCTTCCGTTGAGAACTATGTGCACGACGATGCTGTTGGATATACGAGGCTTCTTCAGTCATGCGGTGGAAGGGCAAAAATCGTAGTAGAAAGCTGTCAACACATGGGGCTAGCGGTAGCATATATACGAGCTAAAGAGTTGTTGATAAAGTGTTTCGGCAGTCCGTTCCTAGTAACGCAGGCATGGCTAAAAAGATGAATGATTGGGACTGCATTAAGGCCCATGAACATGAAAAACTTCGGGAATTTTCTGAATTAATTTTTGGTTGTTTAGAAACTCTTAAATCAATGAATAATTTATGCGAGATTACTTCAAGAAAAATGGAGAGATGTCGTAAGCAAAATTGTTAAATCAGCGGGGAGGAACCCAGATATTTTTGACTTGGTTGACTTCGCTAAAGATGCAGCAGACCGTGTAAACCATCCGGTCTTTGGAGACATGTCTGAAACAAGGGGAAGACGGGGTAACACGGCCAAGAGTTTTGCTGCTGCAACTAAATGTCTGGCAAAAACTTCAAGCCTTGGCAATGTTGGTGAATCAACAAACAGGGCATGTAATGGTGCGCATAATATGGCTGCCAAAGAATACAAAAAGAAGCAGTTCCGGGAAGTCTATAAATGGCGCATCTTGTTTCTTTGAGTTCGGTGGTTGCTGGTAACGCTAAACAGGACAAGCCTACACCCCTCCCAGGACTTGTCTTCCAACTGTTTCAGTGTAATGTGAGGGAGTGGCAGGCCCTCAAGGGTAGATTGGTTTTCTGTGTTTTTCATGTTTAGCCAGCTGTCTATTTCAGTTATGAGAATAGAACTTTATTTAACAGTAACAATCTAGTTTTTATAAAGTTAGTAGGTAAGCTAAGTTCTTTTGGTCGGGTCTTATACCGCTATTTTTAAGCTGGTGAATGTCTGCTAGTTGCTTGCTTTGTTCGTTTTGTTTCAGGATGTCAGTTTTTCTAACCGAGGCCTCTCGCCCACCGATAGCACCGGTTCAAACCGTCCAGGGGGGGGGGTTACTAGGCCCTGGCGGCGAGAACCCGACTGCGGTACAATATTGTTGATGCGGTTGTTGCCATCATCGTAGATGTCATTATCACCATCATCATATTCATCATAATTGTCATTGTCAACATCATAATCTACTGTATTTCATCCACAATGTCATTGTCAGCAGCATTGACCTCATCATTAAATTCAAAATCCGTTTTTTACAAGACCTCTTAGCTTGTGTCATCACACAGCTTGTATGAGTAGAAGCACTTACATCAGTACTACTTGTCATTGAAGCCAAAGAATTTCCCATGCTTTTTGTTCTAGACAACTTCAGATCAGCACTAGAAATTTTCCACCACATGTCTGCCAGTTCTGCTTCAAGCTTCATTTTCCTAAATTAAACATGGTTGTCATCGTAATCATCATCATCGTCACCATGAACATGATCATGATCATGATCATCATCATCAACATCATCATCATCATCATCACCATGATCATTGTCATCATCATCTTCTTCTTCTTTATTATCATCGTCATCATCATCATCATCATCATCATTACCATGATCATGATCATCATCGTCTTCTTTTTCTTCTTCTTCTTTATCATCATCAACATCATCATCCTCACCATCATCATTGTCACCAAAATTACTACCACTAGCACCACCATCATCATTTGTCTTGTGGTGACACGTTTTCATTGTCGTCATCGTCGTCATCATCACTATCTGATATAACACCAACATCATCAACATCATTTTCATCATTATCATCAACGTCAGCAACACCAACACATGCATGCAAATATCAAAAAATAAACAATAGGAACAAAGCTTTATTATTTTTCACAGTATTGTAAAATTTTCCTTCACGGTTTTTGTAAGGAGCTATTTGATTCAGACAAAGTAATACATGAAGCTAGTAAACACTTACCAGATGACACGTGACAAAATCATTGCTTTTTATTGGACCGATCTCATTTTGCCTGACGTAAATTGTTGCACTGTGGACGCGCACACGAGCAGGGCGAGTTTGTCGCACACAGAAATATTTTTGTGTCCGATATACTTCGTAAAACAGCATTTATAGTGGACGTTTGTGCGTGCTTAGTCAATAATTTGCGCTAGACAAAATCAGATCAGACCAATAAAAAACAATGATTTTGTCACGTGTCACCTGGTAAATGTTTACTAGCTTGATGTATTACTCTGTCTGATACAGATTGCTTCATACAAAAACTATAGTTTGCGGTAAGATATTTCTGTGACAGTTTAATTCAGACAATTTTGTTGCAGTCTGAAATGCAACAAAATTATTGCTAATAAATTGCTAGGTTGTTTAACGCAGTTATTATTTTCTTAATTTCTAAGACGTTTTGTACTATTACATTGTACAGTTTCACTAAACCAGTTTAAAGTGTTAGTGGCGTGTTGATGTTAGGCCTACAGCCTCAGAGGTTCGTTGCAAATTTCACTTTCTGCTAATATTCTGGCCTTGAATTGAGATGTCAAATTTTTAAGCCTTGTACAAATACATCTTTTTGTCTATCCAAGCAGACCATAGTTGTAGCTTTATTACCTATAAATAAGGAAACTGATTCCGCAAAGAAGCAGTACTGTGACAACAGAGATGACAGCAGCTGACCACGGCGGAAGCAAAGCTAAAATAGACCAAACGTCAGATAAATAAATGTGAGATTCAATAATAGATAATAATAGACAATAATAGACAATAATAGACAATAATAGACAATAATAGACAATAATAGACAATTCAAGAATATGAATAAGTCGTTTAACGTGACAATTTATGAAAATGTTGTCGATGGCTTTGTTGTTCAATTGCAAGCGAACGTGACATATGTAGTTGATTACTTTTGCAACGCTCAGGACAATTTTTAGCAAGTGTGTCGTGACGTAGGTTGGTGAGTTGCACATGTTTCCGTGACGACACCACAGCAAACAACTCAAGCTAATGTTTCTTTATAGGCTGTGCTATGTTTGGATGTTTTGTAGGGACGTTTTTTATTTGGCTTCTTTTGATGCGTTGAGACCACTAATAGCTAGTAATCCAATCTAATGTTACTTTACATGCACAATTTGCAAAAACATCTCAAAAATGTGATCCAATAGTTTTTCTCACTGATTATTGTTCCTGTTAGGCTGTGTAATCGACATTATGATCATCGTTGTCATTGTCAGTGTCGTTGTCATTGCTGTTGTTGTTGTTGCCATTGTCGTTGTGGTCATCATACGTTTTCTCAGACTTGGGACAGGACACGAGATTCACTTCTTCTAGATGGGTATAAGATTTGCCAAAATCTGTTACTACGTGATGCAGTGCTACCCTGCAATTTTTTCTGCTTTTCAGACCAACGTAGTTAGTGGTACATCGATAATAAGCTCCCAAATTCTTACTTTTGTAAAGACAAACTGGATCATTTCCTAGGAATCCACATTCTGGAACATCCCGTACTGGACCTGCAATTCTTCCTGGCCAGGTTATTTCCTGATCTGTTGGTTCTATGACTCGCTTATTTGCCCAGAATCTTGCGACAATCTGTAATTATAATAATCATAATAATAATGTATCTTCCCTTTTCTTGTTGTTCCTTCATTTCGTCTTTTCTTCACTTTCTTTCATTCCTTCTTCCGTTGCTAACTTTCTTTCCTTCTGTCTATTAGTTTCTCTCTCTTTGTCTCTCTCTCTCTCTCTCTCTCTCTCTCTCTTTCTTTCTTTCTCTATTTCTTGCTAACTTTCTTTCTTTCTTTCTTTCTTTCTTTCTTTCTTTCTTTCTTTCTTTCTTTCTTTCTTTCTTTCTTTCTTTCTTTCTTTCTTTCTTTCTTTCTTTCTTTCTTTCTTTCTTTCTTTCTTTCTTTCTTTCTTTCTTTCTTTCTTTATCTCTAACAAACTTACTTTCTTTCCTTCTTTCGTTTTTTCTCTCCCTTTGTTTCTTTCATTGTCTTTCTCTTTCTTTCTTTCTCTCTCTCTCACGCTCTCTCTCTTTTTGTCTTTCCATTTAATGCTAAGTAATATAACTTTGCATGGAAAGTTTTTTGGGACATATTTTAAAAATTTCCCAATTAGTTTAACTTATTTGTTTCTGCTTTATTAGTGCCAGTGCGTGACGAATGAAAGAAAACCAGACTGAACGATGATTGTCACTTTAGCCGAAACTCTAACACATTTTTGAATTAATTAGATCATTGAGAAACAAACTAATGAGCCAAAAACGACAGCAGATAATGTCATCGTAATTTGTGCATTTTCAAATCATTTCAGGAAAGACATAATGGCCCTTCATCACCTCATGAGGTCTCATTAATTTAAAGTCTGCTAAAAATTGAACGTCAACTCAGCTATCTTCCTGTCGTCAATGAACGTGAATTCCGCATAAATATGACGCACCTCAAACTTTCCACTTTGGAAAGGCGTCATAGAAAGTATTTCAAAGTCGCATTCTCTATCACCATTCTCGTTTATTACCACGGTCCCTGCGACACCTAGAAAAAACAATTAACCTGCCTAATGACACAGTAATCTGTAATATAATAATTGCTGTTTTACACAGATGCAGACGAATGAGCAAAGAAATGAATGACAGAGAGACAGACAGCTAGACAGACAGACAGACAGACAGACAGACAGACAGACAGACAGACAGACAGACAGACAGACAGACAGACAGACAGACAGACAGACAGACAGACAGACAGACAGACAGACAGACAGACAGACAGACAGACAGACAGACAGACAGACAGGCAGACAGACAGACAGAGAGACAGGCAGGCAATTAGACAGACAGAGAAACAGACAGACAGGCAGACAGACAGACAGATAGACAGACAGAAAGACAGGTAGGCAATTAGACAGATAGAGAGACAGACAGACAGACAGACAGACAGACAGACAGACAGACAAACAGACAGATAGACAGACAGAGACACAGAGAGACAGACAGACGGACGGACAGACAGACAGACAGACAGACAGACAGACAGACAGACAGACAGGCAGACAAACAGGCAGATAGACAGACAGAGAGACAGGCAGGCAATTAGACAGACAGAGAAACAGACAGACAGGCAGATAGACAGACAGATAGACAGACAGAAAGACAGGTAGGCAATTAGACAGACAGAGAAACAGGCAGGCAGTTAGGCAGACCAACAAAGAAAGAAACAACTGTGTACACATATAATTGTCTAGAAATTGTTATCAAACATGCATATGTTGACTCTATAAAAGCTGTTTTAGTTGCTGAACATTTGAATGCACCCACCTTCAAACGTTGTGTTCCACAGAAAGTTGCGCATAGTTTTGCCATCACGATGGTTGAGGTTAGCTTCTAAAGTTTTATTCAGACCAATAAAGTACAGAATTACAGAATCGTGAAAAGCTATGGTCGATGGTGAGATCTGTAAGAAGATTTTTAAATCTATAAATAATGAATATAATGGTAGAGTGGATTATTAGAAAGTTTGCACTATTGTACTGATTCAAAAAGTTTCATTTTGATATCGTATCTACGTTTAGGTTAAACAGAAAGTTCAGATGATATCAGAAATGCTTCTAAGCTTGGATGCTCGAATGCTTTACATACAAAGTTATGTTACTTAGCATTTTGCTTACCGGCTTGAAAGACTTATGTAACTAGAAAAGAACATTATTAATTATTTAAAATGCTTTCACCAGTTGGTAAAATGTCGTTGATTCACATCCAGGGTGCACCACTTACTAACCAAAAACCCTATTTTTAAATTTGTTGACAAGATACATAATTTAAAATTTTACTAATTTAGTAACACTGAAACTGTGACGGTTGACTGCAAGTTGAAAATTTTCCATTTTACCAGCATACTACACCACCAGCAACATTTTTCAAAGTTAATTTGCACATTTTTCAGGAAAATGGTGTATATAGTTTTGAATTATGGATGAAACCTGCCACGAAGAATATGAATCAATGTGATCTCAACCAAAAGACGTTTATCGGCCATAAAAGATAAAAAATTTCGTTTTGCACCAAATCCTATGTAATAATGACATTATCAAGTAAGGAAAGAAGTAAATTATAGGAGAAGTCAAACACGTACCCTAGTGTTTGTTGCTCCATGCTAAGCAACACATAACTTAGTCTTTGTTGCTCCATGCCAAGCAACACGTACAATAGTGTTTGTTGCACCCTGATAAGCAACACATACAATAG
>JAQGDQ010000599.1:0-47500 GCA_030141605.1 Tubiluchus corallicola
TGTTAAATGGTTTTTCTCTGCTATGTTAAGATATGTCAAGATATGTTAAGTGGTTTTTTTGCTATGTTAAGATATGTCAAGTTATGTTAAGTGGTTTTTCTTTGCTATGTTAAAATATGTCAAGATATGTTAAGTGGTTTTTCTTTGTTATGTTAGGATATGTTAAGTGGTTTTTCTTTGTTACATTAAGATATGTCAAGATATGTTAAGTGGTTTTTCTTTGCTATGTTAAGATATGTCAAGATATGTTAAGTGGTTTTTCTTTGCTATGTTAAGATAAGTCAAGATATGTTAAGTGGTTTTTCTCTGCTACGTTAAGATATGTCAAGATATGTTAAGTGGTTTTTCTTTGCTACATTAAGATATGTCAAGATATGTTAAGTTATTTCTCTCTGCTATGTTAAGATATGTTAAATGGTTTTTCTCTGCTATGTTAAGATATGTCAAGATATGTTAAGTGGTTTTTTTGCTATGTTAAGATATGTCAAGTTATGTTAAGTGGTTTTTCTTTGCTATGTTAAAATATGTCAAGATATGTTAAGTGGTTTTTCTTTGTTATGTTAGGATATGTTAAGTGGTTTTTCTTTGTTACATTAAGATATGTCAAGATATGTTAAGTGGTTTTTCTTTACTATGTTAAGATATGTCAAGATATGTTAAGTGGTTTTTCTTTGCTATGTTAAGATATGTTAAGTGGGTTTTCTTTCACATCCAGTTTCGACTTAGATTCTCAGGTGATAAACAGGTCATCTTATTATGTTTTCATCTTTTGCTATAACACGTATTATCTTTTGCTAGAATATCATCAAAGAGCTATCAAGTATCAAGATGATTTTCAAGAACCACACATTGTTAGACAGGAACACTTGGAAGGCAACTGTGGCAAAAGTCAGGCAGTCCTCGATCTACTGAAGACGTAAGCAAAATAAAGAGAAGTTCTAGCTAAAATAAATGTCACGAGGCAAGGGCCTCATACTATGCAACAGTTTTGGCTCTCCATGGTCAAGAATCAAAGCTGCTCGTCTAAAGTGTCATCAACATTTTTTGTAAACAAATGGTCAACTTTTCGTAACAAGAAATGAATCCCAATTACGAGGGAGCCCTTTTAGTTTTCACAGACTCTAGACATTTTGCTAATTCATATTGGACATGACAAAGATGTTCACGTATACACTGAGGGCAACAGAGATGTTCACATATACACTGAGGACAACAGAGATGTTCATGTATACACCGAGGGCAACATATAGATAACAAAGATTCAGATTGACAATCACAACAGAAAACAGCCAACTAGTACTTAAAATTCATCTTTACAAAATGTCAACATTTTTAATTTTTTTCATCGATCATCTTCTATTAAAGCCTGCCACACTGTCGTGAATGCTCCATTTTTCAAAAAATTTAGTCGCGTAATTTGCCCCGATAAGTAACACTTGAAGGTGCAGTTTGCAGCCACAAAATATCCCAAACATTTTTCGTGTTTTTCATAATAACTACTGTTCAGAGATAAAGCTATTCACAAACAAATATAATTTAAAAAATGTAGATTGATACATACTCTGAAATATAACTGTCGTGCGACTGCTGTAAAGTTCCAACTTTCAAAAATTCACTTCGACAATAAAACTTGAAATGAATATTCGTCTATGGCATTTGGAAACCTTTTGCAAGCATATAGACATAAACATAGACATAGACATTCACATAGACATAGACATAGAACATTTTTCTCCAATACAGTTTTACAGCAAAAGTTTGTTAAATGTTGAATAATTGTGACTAGGTGACGTTATAGTCTTTTCGCTATCCTTCTCTAGTTCTACATCTATCTATTCATTTAACCATTCTTCAAAACTTATTAGCGATTCTTTTATTAATCACGTTTTATTATAGTACTATAAAGAGATAAATAAATTAAAATTGAATTGAATTGTAATCATGAAGCAGGGTAGGGAGGGACCATCAAGTCATTTAGTCTCCTGCCCTTTCTTATAGATAGATAGGTATATTAAAAATAAATGGTGATGCTGCAAATAACAAAACTAAATAAGTACAAATTAGTACAATAAGTACAGAAAAACAATAGTACAAATTATCAAAACAAAAACTAAAAACAAAAAATAATAACGTTAAATACATAAGTCTAAACAAAACCATTTTGGGGACAACAAAAGGTTTGTAAGTAACGTAATAAAAATAATAACTAGAACTTGCGAAATATTCTTGGTAATGTATCAGCAAGAGACAAGAATTTCATTTATTTTGTACGTGGTGAGCACTAGTTTTGTTTTCGTATTTAAATATTTCTATAACTTGAAATATAAGTCCAGAAAGTGATGGTAACTGACGCTAGACTAATGAAAATTTTAATCATGTTGCCCTGTGTGTAAAACTAATTAACAGTAAATTATTAATGCAAAAATTCTTGGGACTACCTAGTCTGACTACTAAGAAAACAATGACTAGAGAAAAAATAACAACATGCTAGCTGACAATTGTGCAAATTTTAATTAATATTATGGAATCATCTTATTCTACTATTAGGAAAATTAAGTTTGCTGCTGAAAGAACAAGCATATGATTAATAGCTAGCGGCTTAATCAAGCTGTTGTTTCGTTCTGTAGGAATGACCAAATTCCTCAAGTTAAATCATTGGAGTCAAGTAAGATCCTCATTAAGACTCGACAATCAGCACATTTAAATAAACGAAACAGGATACAAAAGCACATTTAACACTGCAAGTATGCTGAAGCATTCATGAGAAATTGTAACAAAAGTGTGTAATTAGATATGCAGGTGTTTATTACAAAAAACGCTAGGCAGAATTGTTAGAAACTCAGTGTAACAACAGGTGAAACAACAGTGACTCTTCAACTGCCTATTAAATTCTGAACATTCCTAATAAATGTAACAAAAATAATTTTGTACAGTAGTCAAGATTTCGGCAGATGGAAATTAACATTGGAAATGATGGAATCTTACTGCCAAATTTATGTGAAAATACAATCAACTACCTTTAGATCAGCAAAAATACAAAACACACTGACCAACCAATAAATAAAGGTCCCAGTTAAGCACACGACAAATCAGTAAAGCGCGCAAACCCCCAACGAACCAGGAAAACCCACAACCATCCAGCTAACCTGTTTACAATCAGTCAAGGGCAATATCAAAGTCAAAATGAAGGCCAGCTAATGGACTGTTTAAATCTTTTTATAAATCAAATCATCTTTAGAGCTCAAACTTCGATAAACTTCAAAACATAAAATGCAGTAAATATACGAACAGGGCAAATCTGCAGTAGCCAGGCACGAGGGTCACAGTCAAGATATGCAAATCAGATGAGCGAATTTGCCCCGAAAATTACCTACCGTCCTCATCATCTTTCAGCTTTGCCCTCTCTCCATCGGCAGACTCCGTATTGCCATAAACCCTTTTATAGTATTCATCCAGCAAACGTAACCTCAGCTTTTCCATTTCACCGAGAAAAATTGTGCACGCCTTCCATTTCGTTCACTATTTCTTAATTAAAGTTTCATTGTTGCAAGCAGAACGTTCCAAACAACAGCGTCAGAACGAAGAGCCGAACGCGGGGACCTACCACTTCCTTAATTTTCACTTATAGAACGGCAGCTGTAGCCCTGCCACGCTTCAAACCTAGTGGTTATTTATACAGGGTATAATTTCCCAAGGAAGCAAACTATACAAAAATTCTACAGCACACGCAGTAGACTAGCAACCATACTTTAAGCGACAATCGAAGTTCCGTCTTGATAAACCAATTTTCAGCGTAGCTGTTTACGAGCTAATACTTTTTATAACTAATTTTTTGTAAGAGCTGTAGCTTATATTGTGTAGTTCAGATTGGAATAGTACTCACATGAGCTAAGTAAATACTTATCATCTCCTCCCATTCCTAACACGCAACGCAGTTATTCTCTGGAAATACCTCGAATGCTCACAATTTTTACCTCTATTATTGCAGTTTACGTGCCTAAAATACCTGCACAGGTAGGCTGTATTTTACAGCTGCGGGAAAATTTAATATAGTACGCTCCATAAACCCAACGCGTTCAGGGTTTTTGAAAGGAAGCCAGTTTCGTTCCAAGATAGGAAATTTAAACTAAGATCTGTTCTTCCGTCGTCATATATTTTCGCTTGACAATTTTACTATATAGTAGAGAACAATCTTAATGTTCCGTAACATTTTTGCTTGAGCAAAGATTTCAGAGCTGTTTTGGATTACCCGAGAGGCACTAAAAATCTAACCTGGGCCACCCTCTTCAAAATATCAGCAATTTTTGTACGGGGTAAAAGGGGTCAGTGGGGCGGAATTTCAGAAATGCATAAACTCTAAATAAAAAATTTATAATTTGACCAATCTTTGACTTTTTGTTAGGTTACGATGACTGAAAATTTGATAAGGTCAATGCACTTAACATCAATGGTCAAATTTAACCATAATGTTAGTAGTAGAGTCAATTTGCAAAGTTGTCTACAAAAAAAGTGCAAGAAAAAGTGTTTTATGGTGTTTTTTTGTAGTATTTGTCCCACTGAATAACAAACTAAAATAAGCCCAAATTTGAGCAACAGTGGGGGTCTAATTATGATGTCAAAAATGGCTGCCATTTATCCAAAAAGAATGGATCTTTAGTCTAACACAATAGTGAAAGACAAATGCGCATTTTCGATTAAAAAGGAATAAACATTGCACACTGCTGAAACCCATTGGGTTGATTAATTTTGACATGGAGAAAATGGAAAATGATCCAATGTGGCCGCAATGTTCAAGATAATAATAGTAGTCTAATAATTACCAGTCTGTACTATAACTTGTTATATAAGCTCCATAATTTTACAAATGATACGTCAGTTTCCTTTACCACGGATGACATCCGTCTTATCCGATATCCGGGCTAACGGGGTCCAGTTTAACGAGTGTAATTTGGAAAAAATCATTCTTTCGATGCTCAATTTTATTATACAGGAATCGTTTGATCAGTTTCATTTGAGCTTGTATTTTTGTAACAGTTACAAGATAAAATCTATCTGAAGCATCATGTCGTCAAACGTAACAGCTGAAGTTCGACTGTACAGCTGTGCTTTTGCAGAATGGCATTTTATACTGAATGCAGAAACACCGGTTCTCGTCTGATCACCGAAGTTAAGCAACGGATGGGTGATACTTGGATGGGTGACCGCCTAGGAACACCAGGTGCTGTAGGCTTCCGGGATGCCCACACTGTATCTCGACACAAGGCAGTGGAGCTGCACAAGCAGCCAACAGCTAGAGGGCGCAGGAGTTCAAGTGACCCAACAGCCATGTGTAGAGGAGTAAACTTTCCAAATCAGGAGTGGAGCCCCGAAGGCGGACCAGTGCAGCATGCTCACTGACTCCGGCAGCTCCTGCAGCCAACCTGGTGCCAAACGTATCGCTCCGCTTTCCTTTGGACTACACCAGGGAGGAAGAGAGGAGGTTCCTGTTGTCTGAGCAATTTGATAAGGTCAATGCACTTAACATCAATGGTCAAATTTAACCATAATGTTAGTAGTAGAGTCAATTTGCAAAGTTGTCTACAAAAAAAGTGCAAGAAAAAGTGTTTTATGGTGTTTTTTTGTAGTATTTGTCCCACTGAATAACAAACTAAAATAAGCCCAAATTTGAGCAACAGTGGGGGTCTAATTATGATGTCAAAAATGGCTGCCATTTATCCAAAAAGAATGGATCTTTAGTCTAACACAATAGTGAAAGACAAATGCGCATTTTCGATTAAAAAGGAATAAACATTGCACACTGCTGAAACCCATTGGGTTGATTAATTTTGACATGGAGAAAATGGAAAATGATCCAATGTGGCCGCAATGTTCAAGATGATAATAGTAGTCTAATAATTACCAGTCTGTACTATAACTTGTTATATAAGCTCCATAATTTTACAAATGATACGCAGTGGTGACAGCATTGGCAGCAACAAAGAGAACGAGGCCAAAATACTTCTAAGAGCCCATCCTGGAACTTCAGCCTTATCCCACCTGTTCCACAGCTACTGGCCACTTCACCTTTCACTCAGAACCACTGTTGGGTAAGGCAGTTCTGAGGAATCCAGGTAATAACATCACAGGTAGAAAATCACAGAAAAAAATCACGGGGAAAAGTCACACCAAACCCAAAGATTCCTTATGATATAGGTCCCCTCCCATTAGCACCTCAGCAAACTGTACTCCCACTCCCCCAGCGCAGCAGTCTTTCAAGTCCACTGAATCAGCGGTTAGTCCATTAAAACTATTGGTCCTTCAAGCCCATTAGTATTTAAATTTTTCATCAACAAACTTATATGATTTTATAAACTTGAAAATTTGTACTCCCACGATGACCATTAGATGCAGCCATTTTGAAATTAGGTTGTTTGAAACAAGTTTAGCTAACATTGAGCAACGTTTGGAAGCTTTTGTAGAACACACGTCACTAACTAAGTAAAATTTCAAATTACTGTATCTGGTCAATAAGATTAAAAATACGTTGTTGGTTAGTGAGTGGTGCACCCTAGAGGGTGAGTCAGCGACATTTTAACAATAATTGGTGAAAACATTTTAAATAATTCATAATTTTCTTTTCTAGTTAATTAAGATTTTCCAGTAGGTAAGCGAAATGCTAAGTAATATAGATTTGCACGGAAAGTTTTTTGAGACATAATTTAACATTTCCTTTGAATTTGAAAACATAATCTGAGCATTTACACAGTGAACACTTCACTAACTAAGCAAAAAAGTATAAATAATTGTATCTTGTCAATAAGATTAAAAATACATTTTTTGATGAGTCAGTGGTGAACATCAGGAAGGCGGAGTCAATGACATTTTACTATTTGGCGCAAATTTAAAATGGGCCAATAATTTTCTTTTCTGGTTTCATAAGTCCTTCAAGAAAGTAAGAGTAATGCTTAGTAAAACTGCCTTTTCTTCCCCTTTAAAGGGAAAGGTAGAGAAAAGGGGCAAAAGTTCACCAAAGTGATTAATTCCCTGGTGACTGCCAATTGAGAGTGTGATGTATGTAACTACTTTTTTGTGGTATTATCCTTTAATCTGCAAATTAAGAAAAGCATACGTAAAGTTTGAGCAAACTAAGTTGAAAATGGTGTAGCAAGAAATGCTCAAATGCAAAATACGTAGCTGATTAAATAGTACAAATGTAACCTAAAGTATTATAGCACGTTTTCTGATGTGTGAATGCAAATTTAGAAGTTCAAAAAAGGAGTGGTGTAATTTTCTTAATTATTTACATCATAGCAGCATATAGTTGGCTCAAAGATGAAATACATGTGGCACTAAGACAAGAAAAAATACAAATATTTGGCAAACACAATAACAAAAATTGGCGCCTCAATTCACACATTAAGCTTTGCCACGTCAGTGCTATGCTCACACCTTTTACCTGCCTTATACTACTGCCACCTGGTGCTTGAAATTCAGAAAAAATCCTCACAATGTATGCACCTTGAGCATGTAATGAACGTTGAAATGACCTAGAAGGTCAGCAGCCAACTATTAACAACTATGTATCATTTAATAAATCTAAAGATTTCACAATAAATAATTACAATCCTGATCCTTTTTTCCTCCCACCAAAATATATAAAAAGTTAAATAAAATAGTAAAATGTTCTGATTTTTCTCTATTACAGTCAACCCTCGTTAAGCCGGACTAATTGGGGGGGGGGGGGGTCCGGTTTAGCCGATTGTCCGATTTATCCGATATGCCTATATGTGGTCTATATTATACAGGAATAATCACCTTAATAAGGCCTATATATATATATATACATTGCACTATATACTGTGCACTATATACTATACTGTATATTACTTTAAAATAGTTAACCTGTGAGGATAAAGAAATTATTATACAGTTGGTAGGCCGTGTTGTGTTTAGCGCTCCGGCTCGGATGGAAATCGGTCAGTTTCCTTTACCACGGATGACATCCGTCTTATCCGATATCCGGGCTAACGGGGTCCAGTTTAACGAGTGTAATTTGGAAAAAATCATTCTTTCGATGCTCAATTTTATTATACAGGAATCGTTTGATCAGTTTCATTTGAGCTTGTATTTTTGTAACAGTTACAAGATAAAATCTATCTGAAGCATCATGTCGTCAAACGTAACAGCTGAAGTTCGACTGTACAGCTGTGCTTTTGCAGAATGGCATTTTATACTGAATGCAGAAACACCGGTTCTCGTCTCATCACCGAAGTTAAGCAACGGATGGGTGATACTTGGATGGGTGACCGCCTAGGAACACCAGGCGCTGTAGGCTTCCGGGATGCCCACACTGTATCTCGACACAAGGCAGTGGAGCTGCACAAGCAGCCAACAGCTAGAGGGCACAGGAGTTCAAGTGACCCAACAGCCATGTGTAGAGGAGTAAACTTTCCAAATCAGGAGTGGAGCCCCGAAGGCGGACCAGTGCAGCATGCTCACTGACTCCAGCAGCTCCTGCAGCCAACCTGGTGCCAAACGTATCGCTCCGCTTTCCTTTGGACTACACCAGGGAGGAAGAGAGGAGGTTCCTGTTGTCTGGGCAACTCAGGATCTCCATACACCTTGCCCAGGCGTGCGCCCTGGAGACGTTCAAGGATCACACTACTCAGCCACAGTCGACGCTGCAGCTCCATCAATGTGATCAATAACTGACTCTGTTGGCGTACACTCCATTGTCTTCCGAGACAGAAGCATGCCAAGAACAACAAAGAACAATATATCCAGTAGCAAACCGACAAAAAAACGCTGACCAGATTATAGTTCTTGGAAAACCGCGAATGTGTGAAGGTTGACTAAAATGGAATATTGATTACCTTACCATATAAAACTAAAAATATTTTACCACCAACAATACTACATTTAATCAAACAAAGCTTGTCACACATTACATTTAGACCAACTAGCTATCAACCGCTTTAGCTATCAGTATGATATTCATAGTTAATTAATTATGGCAGTCATGGATAATAAGCTAAGCTACTATAGACTGGATATCCCAAATAGGCAAATTTGCCACTGCTGATTGAATAAATGTTTTTTAATGTTTTAATTTTTAACATATTTTCATATTATCCTAAAGACCCATAAGTTTTCATTTGTATCTAAGAACTAGGATACTTACTATATAAGTTTAGGTCATCATCAGAGTCTGACTGCTCAAGGTCTCCCATATTGTCAGGTTGAAATCCCACTTCCAATTCATCTTGATGCTGTTCCGCGGCAAGTCGAAGTTGAGGTTCCCATCGACGATGACTTGCCCGATCTTCCATGGCAGTCATTTTTGAGGGTGCCCACTACACAGCGTCCTGCAAATAGCAAAAATTTCAATTTCTTAAGAAGGTGAGTGCATTGAGGTTTTAAAATATCTTGGAATAGACAAACAGTATTGATACTGATGATAATCAGATGAGTAATAACTCTTTCATGTAAGACATTCTTGAAAAAATAGTATGTTACGTTTCAATATTTTATAACGTAGGTGGTTTTGAGCTATAATTTAAGATAGTTTCCAGTTTTCCTTTAAGACTGCAATTGCGTAAAAATATTTACTCGGAACAGTTGTTACAGTGAACAATACTCATAAAGGAAAATGCCAACGTATAAATTTACTAAAATGATTAGCTTGTAAAATGATTAACTGCACAGTAGCAGTAACAAACCAAATCCAAAGTTATTCATTATTCTTCTCTATCAATATCTTCATCTGTCGAGGCGAGAGCGATCTCCTGTTAGTGCTTGGTTATGAATTTAATCAAGACTGGATCTGGAGGGTAAGTGGAAAGATGACTGCTGAGAAACTCCTTTTGGGCAGTTTCATCTGTTCATATGCCCTGGCAATTTACATCATTCGGCAACAGAATAACCATGTGTGAATGTGGCTAAAGCACCCCTGCCGGTTCATGTTTCAAGTTTAGAGAATATTCTCTATAGATTTAGCAAGAGGAAAGCAAAACCTTGTAAGTACTTGAAATGCCACGGCAAAAGTAAATGCTAATAACATGACGTTGTAGAGATAAACAGTGTATTATCCAACACTTCAGAGCGTTACTTATTCCACCATCTGGGACGAATCTGTTATGATACAGCAACAGCTAAAAGTGTATAGCCATCTAGTCTAGTAAATCATTCACTTGTAAGTCAATTATTGTATTCAAATGATTGTTTTTGATATTTTTTTGATATTCCCATGATTTATAAGATGGTTATTGCTTGTTGTTGGGTTATTACAGCTTCTTTCCTGAAGATGGAGTAAATAATAGTGTGAAACGCTGCATAACATATGTTGTTCATTCCTACATACTGCCCAGTGTTTACTTTTGCTATGCATTACTAGTACTCGTGGGGATTAACGGTTACTCTTTATAATGAACAAAGCCCTGGTTCCACTATGGGTCTATATTATGGAGGAGTTGGCATTAAATGTTGGATCCTGGCTTGCAGAGTGCAGACTGTGACCAAGTTTCCTTTACAAGTTCAGTACTTCATCTCAGAGGACTTGTATTCTGGAGGTATTGGGTGCTTTTTAAGGATTAATTTCAATTAGATTTTTTATTACCAAACCATAATTTTCATTCTGTCTTAACACTCTTGGAAGGAGTTTGCAATTCCTCACACAATTTAAATACCCTAACCCAAACACTAACCCTGACCCTCTTCCTAATCCCAAGTCCCTAACCCTACCCCAAACCTAACACCCTAACCCTAACTCCAACCCTAACCCGATTCATGAACTAATTTCTTGTGTAGGGAAAAGTAAACTTTAGCCACAGTCTTTATCTTGCCCTCCAATCACAAAATATTTCTGCACTGTACAATTTGAACATGAATAACAAGCTTTCATATGATTGAAGAATACAGCATTTAGAAATACTTATTTCTATTAAAGATGCTAAAATTTAGTAAGTATAAAATTCACAACTTGTTTTAGCAATAAATTATTGTTAATAATAATAAGCATTAAAAAATATTATCTGTCGAGCATAGTTTATCTGGGGAAATGCTCTACCTCCTTGTGCATCAGCACGGGTGCTAGTATAGGAGGTTTCTAGTACGAGCAAATTTGGTTAAGTGCATTTAATTAGCTGTCTATTTTTCACTTTTAATGTGGTTGAGTTTGATAACTTTTAGTTCCTCGCCACCCTTTCGCCAATCAATATTGTATTAATTTTTCCAAATTATTAATCATCATATCACTTTGTTTTATTAACTAATAGTAATAACATTGATTCTTGTATTGAATGTACTGTAATGAAGCGATAAATTATTTACTAATTTGCAAATGGTAACTGTAGTTAATTTAACAATTAACATAATTATCATTATCTACAACAATTCCTCCACGATAATTTATCAGCTGTAACAAAACAGTTCAAAAAATTAAACTTAAAAAATCTTACTTATTAAATTTTATTTGTATAATTTCATTTTACAATAGTTCACGTCGGCCATATTTGTTAAAATACGACGACCAGTGCGCACCGTTTCCGTGAAAACCGATTGCCACGACTGAAACGTCCCGAGTTTGCTCATTTTTGCTGGCAAGATGGCAACCACTGAACTAAACTAGAAGGGGTGTGCATTCTCTGCCAGAAAGCGAATTCGGATCGAATCGAGTTTGTGGCTTTCGTACTCGAATCAAACCGAATTTTGAGATTTCGAATCCGAATTCAGCTGTCAAAATTTTCGAATCAAGCAGTTTCACAAAGATCATGCGTATTACTTTATTTTATTCTGCAGTAAATAAAAATACTAATAATTTGCTTAAAAATTGCTTACAGAAATCTCAGCTAAATTGTGCTGATTCAAGTGTTTTAGTTGTAAAGGGATGTATGTAGTTTAAGTGCTGAATTTAAATTTAAATTTAAATCGAATTCGAACTAAAAAAGTTATACAGGCTGAATATGGACGTGTGATGTCCAGCCCTAGTGAATAATAAATAGGTAGAATAAATGTATAAGAAATACACAGTACATGGGTGCCTTTTACTCCTTACGTTTGTGTTTACATTTGCATAAATTTGCAACCTTTGTTTAAATCACAATAACTGTAGTAGTAATCATCACTGAAAACTAATTATTTATGCTCTATATTAATAAAAGCTGTCATATATATACATTATTATATATGATGTGTTTCATATAAGTGCAGTAGATGAAATTGGCTTAATTACTAGCACTTTGAACATAAAAGTTGTTCACTACATGACCCTGATGACAGTGTGGGATAAGAGAATAAAAAAGTGAAAACGATTTACAACGCCAAATAGTAAACAAAAATCAGAAATTAATTGACTGCTGTAAAAAGAGTAAAAAATAAATGCGAATATATGTTAATGTGCATATCCAATAATTAAACAAAGAATAGGTACGCTTGTATGTTACTTGGTATATACCAACTAAGTTTAGGCTCATGGAAGAGCGTAGAAATCCAAATTAAACCACAAGCAGAGATAGTTTAGTTCTGGCATTGTGATATTACAAAAATGGAGCTGTGATGAGGCTCTGTACATTCATGTAATCTGCACGGTGGGTTCGTAACTGTTACCATAAGGTAAAATCTGAAAATATGCGGCCTCGGATACTTCTAGCTCTGGATGCATTGTGTCCATCACTCAGAAATCTTCTTATATGCAGTTCCTTTTTATACAGCCCAATGATTTGTATTAGCAGTCTAAATAATTATGTAGTATTGTTAGTTTATGTAACTCGAGCATTCTTTCCTTTTTTCATTGTGTAAACTGAGTGAAACATAGAATCTACCAAACGTGAAATACTCTGCAATGTATGAGGTTAAATCGAAAAAGACTGATAAGACGATGATGCTGTTGATAATGATGACCATGGTGGTACGGAATAAGTATGCTGAATATAATGTTGATGAAAATAACAATAATAATGACGATGATATTGATAACAATGATGAAAATGGTGGTGATGATCGAAATGCGAGTAACTGCCATAATCGTCACCATTTATTTATTATGCAATTATTATGATGAGAGGACATTTGAATAGGCTGTCCACTAGTCAGCTTCATTGTTCTTATTTCCAGCAACTTTATCCTCTAACATCCATCGTTTTTCTCCCCCAATCTCCTCCACCTCGTCTTCAGTCTGGATTGTCATCATCATCATCATTCTTGAGGTAGGATGCCATTAGGACACTTATTTCCTCTGGTATGACAAATTGGGGATACTCATTGCCATAAAATCAGTAATGGATTGCCAATGATAGCAGGGGGTGGTGATGCTGCTTTATTTTTATGCAGTAGTTTGGCTCCGTGCAAACCAAAATTCAGCAGTCAGTAACACGACATACTTAGTGTAGATGCTTGTGGCAGGACCAAAGTTTATAATTATCACATTATGTCTCTGTCTAAGATGTTGTTGTCAACTATGTCATTGATTATGTCATTATTTAAGATGAGACAATGAACTGTAGGACTTAGCCACTTGTGAATTCATTTGCATCATGCTTTCTCAGTGACGGTGATGATGAATGATCGAATGAATGGTGGTGCTGATGACTATGATGATCCGTGATCTGGAGATAGTATTGGAAGAAAAAGGAGAGTAAAAAGTTTGACAGAATGGTATAGAATGAAGACGACGAAAATAAGGATGATCATGCATATGCGGAATTCTATAATTGTCTATCATCATGTAACAGCCGTTTGTCAGAAGCTGCACATGTTTACATCAGTATCTCGATAAGCTACTTCGAATATGTTTGTCGGTTATGCACTTTGCAAAGTATTTCACTGTAATGAACCAAACACAACAGTACAATACTACAACGAAAAAATCAGACTCTTCATGATAAAAATAGCTTTAGTTAGAAATTTTGAAACGCGGGGCCAGGCAAAAGAGCCTGAAATGCAGCATTGTAGTGATTGCACTCAAATTGTGACTTACGTTTTTGCATAACTGCTTGATTTTTCAATCAATAAGTATAATCAGTTTTAAGCGTAAAAAATCACCCGCGTTTTTTATTGGCGGCACTTTTTTAGAAATACTAAATAAATCAGTCGTGGTATATTATCTACATAGAAAGTGCAACTTATTCATTTTTAATTAGACACATGTCATGTAATTTTATTGCTGCAGGTCTATTTTATTGTTTCTGTTAACGTTAACAATCGCTCGATTTAGAATTGTTCAATTCCACGGTTTTCACAACACAAAATTCGATTTTTCCTTACAACGCTGTGCAACAGAAGCATGTAGCTTGAAACGCAAATACATTAAAAAGAGAAGATTTTTGCTGATGGCAAGTTCGGAAACTGTGGACGCAGGATTCTAACCGGGTAGAGGCGCATGCCTGTCAAACCACGAACCTGAATTATTTTACTACACTAGTATTGTAATGGTCGCATTCTAGGCTATGCTACGGCGAAGAACTGAAGCGCAACGCGCTTGTATTATTCCGGCTCAGGCTTATTGACCGGTTTTGACGAATAAACGTTGTACGGAGGGAGTGGGGGAGAGCTCAGAAAAACATGGCTGACAAGTCTTCAGATAAGCATGGACATAAACAGCACAAGTCTCAGCCTTTGGTAAGTGTATAAGTGAATTTCTACTGTAGTTTACTGTATCATTATGCAGATATAACCAACTTCGGTGGCAGGTGTGTTTACGAATAAACAGCCACAAACTAATCAATTGCACCAAAATAAACTGTAGTCCTATTCTGTACCTGCTAACTGTGTAACTCTGCAATCGGTTCATCCTTAATTTAGTCTTTCTTTTGCTTTATAAGAAATTAAATACGTCGACAGCAAGTTTATTAGGTCAAAGTTTCAGTCTAGTTGATTATGCACCTCTCCATAAGTAGGCAAAGCTCGATTTTAAGCCGAATACTTTTTTGCTGAAATTTATTCGGCCAGGTCGACCTACATACTTCGAGTACCTGGCTGCGAGAGGTCAATCAAAAATTCAATAGAAACAATGATACCATGTACTGATTTAATCATGTTTAAAATAGCTGCTTGTAGTTGTGTATTAACTAATCCGTCTGCCAACACAACTAGGTTGCTATGCATAACGCATGTGCATATTGCCTAATGGTAGGAGTGGCTAATTGGTGTTGGTTTATAAATTACAATCCATAGTTGGGCAGTTTGAGTCTATATGTACCGATTTTATGCCATTTGCTTTTTGATTACAGATTTTATTGTATTCGTTGGCACAATTTGCTTTTCTTAAAACCATAATAGTCAATGAATGATTTGAGTTCAGTACGCCTACATACGGTTATGTAAAGCCTTGCAAATGGATTTATTTTATGCTTGTAGCCCATGAAATATTGAGTCTGCTGCGGGTTTCAGTGACTTTACATCAAATAATTATTTGCTGTGTTACTGCAAAATGTTATCTCGTGTATCTTAATGATATAGAGACGTACACTAATGCATGTAGGCAGTGTCAAGAACGCTGACCCAACAGTCCCCCCCATTTAAGTAAGAATTAGATCTAAGACCATTGATGCTATTCTTGGCACATCTATGCATTTTTAAAGGTTCTGATAGGTATATTGTTAAATATCTTTCTTCATTTTTAACACACTAAAACTGTATTTGCATGTACTTAGATTACGCAATAACGAATAAACGCAATAGGGGTGTGCGTCACATGGTTGCGTTATTACAAAATTCATTTTGGCTAGCCGCTGGCTTTGATTCTTTTTATCCCCTTTTGTAAGAAAATAATGAAGCTAATACCTTACTTTTGTGGTTGCTCTTTTCAAGGGCTGCTCTAATGTGATAGTTATTGTGCGCAGGTGTTCCTAGGTGCTTGTAATTACCTAAAGATAAAGTTCTAACATTTGAATTATGTCTTACGTCGCATTTGGGCAGAAAAGAAACTAAATACAGCTACACTTGTAGTCGGATTTTAAGCCAATAAGCTGAGAAAATTTAGGAATTTTTGCAGTTCGTGACACGAAACTATACCACATAAGGAGGCTTAGCTCAGGAAATCGAAATACACTTACAATTTTATACACCATGTATTTAACAAGGTAAAGTTTTCTCGATGTGTTTTAGCTCTAGTGCAATTTTTAGGAGTTGGTCGAGTCGTTTTTGAACAAAACTGCAGAACAGAGTGTTTATTACGATCTTCTAAATTCTAGTAGGTTTTTGTGACATAACGCAGCCCATCTGCGCGGCAGTCCAAGGTCATTTATCAAGTGCATTGTAGGATAAGAAAATTTTACAATGTCTGCGTAAGTATTGTTCAGACTTTTGCATCTGACAGGCTTGACAGCTTTCATACTAAGTAACATTGGGAACTGGCCGTGTCCATTAAAGTGCTCTTTAGCGATGAAGTGAAAAGTTTTCATGTTGGTTTTAACAGCTGATAGCCCTGCGGATGGCTTCCTGATCAATTTTCTGCTCGTCCTGCTAGTCGCAAGACAATGATCATTGGCTTCCTTCGTTCTCCTAAACTATTTTCCCTGACACTTTTATGACAGCTAAAATTACGTCTGTGTGTTCTTTAACAGTGGTAAATTGGCAATGCTTTCAATTCATTTATAATTTTTATGCAGTTTATGAGGGTATATTGGCATCGTTATTATACAGCCATGCTGAGTATATGCGCCGTATAACTAGGTTTTTCGTTTAGAATTGATACTATCGTAAAATGAGTACGCGTTTGCAAAAACCCATAGAAAACGAGACAGTCACGTTAATTGAATTTTGCCAAGGGTAACGCCCAGTAATGCAGAGGTAGACTAAACAAGCTCATGTTAACCCTTAAACTCTGGAACCTTTATTTCTTGCTGTAGAGCGCGGATCAATGTACGTGTATCAATTGCAGAAACTTATGCAGGACGTGTAATACTAATTGCTTAATGCTCACGGTCTTTTAGGAGCTGCTATAACAGTTAGCACATTGTAAATTACTATTGCAGATATAACCACCTTTCCGATATTCGGGCGCCCCGGTGTTTTTTGAAATACCTTTTCAATGGCAGTTTTGCAGTTTTGAACTAGGAGTCTGAATCCTGCAAACACCCATTTATCATAATAATGACTTTTTCCACAAAAGCGGTGGTGTTGATTATCGGTGCTCATTCACGCAGCGCAAAATGAAATGACTCATTCTAAAAAAACTAACATTATTTACGTGTAACCTCGCCAGGCATGTCCGTGAAAAAAGATTAAATTAAATGATGGAGAATTAGTCAAAGATTAAGGCCTAATAGTGGGTTCCAAACATGTTGGACCCAAATAAAAGTCCAATAGCTATTGGGAAATCGATTAGCTACGGATTTCTTAAGTTCTCTACTTCTCCGAATGGTTGCTGCACACAATAATTCATTGATGCCCAACTACTGCTTATGCTGTAACCCAATGTAAATGATGTAGGCCTATAGCATTTACTTCAGGTAACTACTGCTTATCCTGTAACCCAATGTAAATGACGTAGGCGTATAGCATTTACTTCAGGTAACTACTGCTTATCCTGTAACCCAATGTAAATGCTGTAGGCGTATAGCATTTACTTCAGGTAACTACTGCTTATCCTGTAACCCAATGTAAATGATGTAGGCGTATAGCATTTACTTCAGGTAACTACTGCTTATCCTGTAACCCAATGTAAATGATGTAGGCGTATAGCATTTACTTCAGGTAACTACTGCTTATCCTGTAACGCAATGTAAATGATGTAGGCGTATAGCATTTACTTCAGGTAACTACTGCTTATCCTGTAACGCAATGTAAATGATGTAGGCCTATAGCATTTACTTCAGGTAAATAAAGTACATGATTATTGTAATCTGAACGTACTTGTTATTGTAAAGCAGCGCGCTAGTTATTGGGGAATAGAACTTTTTGTGTACTTTTGGACTTTTGAGGATAAGCAGTCTAGTGGTCACGACGTTGGGCTTGTAGTCCAAAAGCACCTGGTTCAAATCCGTGCTCAGTGGATTTTTTTCCACATTTACCTTTCCTTTCTGCGAAGTTTGATTTCAAAATTCGACAATTTTGGGTTCATACTATCACTAAACTTAAAAGTAAGATTAGAACTGCATGACAGTTAGTTTGTTATATATAAAAACGTTTAGCTATTTCGTTGTACTGATATTGCTGGTCATGCGTGGTATTCATGGTGTGCAAAAAGTAATAAATTTATTCTGGTTAGTGTTATAGAGGAGTTTATATTCACAATTTGTCATCAATCTGAACAGCAGCTGCAGTTCGGTGCAAATGACAGAATTATTGCAGTCGTAATTACTTTACACAGTGTAGCACCCGTGTTGTAAATGCATTCATGAGCTTTTTAATCTATGTCACGCTTCTGCTGTAATTATATTCGTAGTCATAGATATAATTATAACTTGCTGTGTACCGTTTTGTATCTGGCGCCTAGCTGTATATAAACTGTATGTAAATCAGGCATTTTCTCACTTTTGAAAATTTTAATGTAGTTGCTTGATTTTTGGTTAAAAGATTTCACTACTAGGCTGAAATTGTGACCTCCTAAGCTGATGTCACTGAATTTGAACCCTTTATTGTCACCATAAATGCTTCCAGTTTGCCTGGTCTTCATCCATTCATTGAGTCAGTCAGTCAGTCACCCAGTTATTCCATAGGTTGCTTAGTAGTGAGTCAGGCAATCAGCTGTTCTGCCTTATTGGTGATTCTTTTGGCTAAGCAATCTGGTACACAGTTAAATTGCTAGATCACCTGCCAATCAGCCAAATGATCCAGGCCAACAACTTTCGCTTATTTAACGCGTAGACGGTGATTTGCTAAAGCGACAAATGCAGGCAGAGGGCCGTTACGAATAAAACGATTCCGCCAGGATTTTGCTTAATATCAATGATTGATGATTTCCGATATTACTGTGAACTTTACGAGTTTTGTCGTTCCGCTACTGGCGTTTAAGTCAAAATTTGCCACGCGCATTTAAACCGGCGCTGCAATTTACTTAGATTGCCCCTAGAAGGTCACAGCCACACACGTGCTGAAATTACTTGAACGCGAGTTGCCATGTATTGCAGAGCTTTTACTGATTGTACAACTCTTGAAACGAAAAGATACTTTTTTAGCTCTGGAGCCACTGTATTAGTTGCTAAACGCCACATTAGAGCTGAAACGATAGTTCCACCGACGCAGTGTACCTGAATTACATTTTGCGTTAGTTTGGTCATTAGGCTGAAATAACGGTTTATTCTGCTATACGTCTTTAATGTATCTCTTATCTCTGATTAATAAACAAACTTGATTTCAAGAAACTAATTTCTACAATAAAATTTCTAGTTTTTATTTGAGCACGTATTTGAGAAATGAAATTAATTCAACTCTGTTTTAGATCTTAAAATGAACACTCAAAAATTCTGCTTTTTAGTTTTGCGGATACTATTTTATTCATTTTATATTTGTTTGCTTGTATTTATTTACTTGATTTGTTTGTATTTCATTTCTTTATCGTTTATTAAAGCGCATGTGTTTCTCTGTTATAATTCTACACTACTGTACAGTAATACTGAATCTAGTTAGATGCGGACTGTTCATTATATTTGCTGCTGAAAATCGTTTTTCCCTATTGCTAATTGCACGTCTGTTGATGTTCATTCTAATTATATTAGTCAGCCTGATTTGGGCATGAATAAGAACAGCAGCTGCTAGCTCAGCGGTGGCTTCTTAGAGGAGACTAAACGCCGGTCACAGTGGCTTCACAACACCATGCGGCCAAGAACTCATAAGCCATAATTTAGATGATTCACCCCACCACAGACTGATAATCGTTAAATGTTATTAATGAATCTATGATATTGTGTGACTGGTATTCACCACCATAGACTGATAATCGTTAAATGTAATTAATGAATCTATGATACTGTGTGATTGATGTGATTTGTGCTTATGGTGAGTGTTATTAACGTAGCCTGTACATCTACATTCATATCAAGGCGCAAGATTGCAGCCCAGCTGAAAATAAAGCTGACTTCAAAAAATACAATAGAATACATTGACACCCATGAATATTGAGATCTCACAGGGGTCTTCAAGATGTCTTTTTATCAGAAATCTAGATGTTTTCTTTAACGTATGAAAACTTATGAAATTCGGTTTCGAAGCCTAGGTCTGCTTTTTATTCTACCTTTCCTCCTGATAATGTCTCGTTCATGTTAATAAAGCACAATAAAACATGTTAAAGATGTATAGGTCGAAGTGTGTCCACTATTCTTATGCATACAGTTTGCATTCTTTCTCTCCTAATAATAATCTATATTGTACTGAACCATCACATAAGCCTATGTTAAGGATCTCGTTTATGGGTCGCGCAATTAGCAGTTCACAGGCATTTTCTTCTTAAAGATCGTCTTCTAAAAGAGATCGGTTGTTATAAGAATTGCAACTTTGCTTTTCAGAAACAAGCAACTTGTGCTGTAAATTCTTTACCCCAGGCTTTAACACCCAGGTTCTAAGTAAAGTCAGCAAAAACACTAGAAGCAAAAACAGGACAGTCATGCTGTATGTCTACAGGCTAGAGCGTGGGTACTATACAGGTATCGCTTGGATTACTGCCAAAACCAATATTGATCAAATGCTTGGTGGTCTGAATGAAATGACCTGTCTGTAGGACCTTGTGGAAGGGTGTAGGCGAGAAAGTTGTGGGCGTTTAGTGTGCATTATTGGTCTTCTATTTAAACAAATATTTATTATGAACTCAAGAATGATGGTCATTATTGTTTGAGGTGGCGGCACATACGTGCTTTAGCAATGGCAAAAAATATGTAGCTGGATATTTGTCTTATCTGTGAGCTGTTCACTTCGGCTGTCTAGCTCCTCTACTGTCCACCTCTCTTGCAAAGGTTTTGCAATAAATTAATTTTATAAAATACTTTCCCCCACACTAATTTGGGGTACTTTTTAGAGGTGCCGGAAATACTTTTGCAACCAATTCTGTTAGTATGTTTTGCTTTGTGTTTTTTCTTGTATTTGACTCTGGTGTTTAGTTTTAGAGACATTATTTCTATCCTTATGCCTTCATGGAATTTTCTCACTGGCGTCAGACATTACAGATACATGTAGTCGCATTGGCTTGCTGCAACGGGGAGAGGCATAATGGGATAAATGAAGATATTTTCATTAACTATCTTAAATATCCTAACACTCATTTGTTGATCGAGCAACGCCGTACGGTGTTTGCAAAACGAGAAACAAACAAGAAGTGAAACACAGTTCTTTTGTTTTTTTTTAAAGAATTTATGCTAGCTCCTTTTTTCTGTCATCAGTCAGGCTCTTTATCGAAACCTTTCTGGAAATATGTTTTGTTCCTCTGACAATGAACTGTAACTAGTAATTACGCTACAGTCAGAATCCTCGATATTTCCAGTAAACGTTTTTGATTGGCTACATAGTTTTGGCATGAAAGAATAACTAATTAAAAGAGAAAATATTAACACGGTTTTTAATAATTAAGCAAAGTGCCTTGAACTGTGTTTGTTTTTTGTCTCCTCTATAGTTCGTAGCTCTATCCTCTTAAGCCGTTCGGCTTCTCATATTTGCTTTCGGCATCCCTCCCCCTCCCCCCCGTTTCTTTTAAAATTTACATGACTCACAAAATGAAACCCTACAGTGTAAGTCTGGCTTCTTTGCCCTTCTTGCCTATGAAAACAAAAGCACAGTGGTGAAATCAACCGAATCTTCAACCGGTTCTGTGTTTATTGATCGGACGCTGATAATAACGGAGGCTCGTTCCCTTATCAACAAAGAGATGCGCGACCCCCACTTCAAATCAGTGCACCATTTGTAGAAAAGGACGCTCTTGTACGACAATATTGTTCTGCACCATTTGCATGAAAATACCGTGCTTACACGTGCTTAGGGTGCTGACATGGCCAACCACAGGCTTGTCAGTAGCTTTCTGGGGTATGATATTAACACGGTGACAGGATACCTTGTCCTGTTGTGTACTGCTTCGACACACCTATTGCTCGTTTCTAAACTTAGAGTTGCTGTCATTTAGACACAATTTGAATAGTTTAAAAGCACCCACATCACGTCTCTAAATTAAACCGAACCCGCCAACAAAATTAATATGATTTGTGGGGAGTTTAGTGCCTACTAAATTTTGGAGTTTGTAGTGGAGCAATACACGAGACGTTTATTGCAACCAATTACTCACATTTTAGTGCCTTTCACTGGTTTGTCATGTGTCTCCAACCGTGAGAGCTTGTATTAGTTCTTGAAAGCTCTAGAAATATTGTTGTAATCGCTATACTTTTGCTGGTGCTGTGGAATGATAATTATTATATCTTTGATCATCTATTCTTTGTGATACACGTAATCTCTCAGATGGTCCAGGAGTTCTATTCCTCTACGATTCCTTCAACCACATATACACATATTTTTGATTGGGAGTTATGGGTATGCTGCAGGATAATCTGTTATTTAGCTGAAGCGAGATAGCGTGAGTTTTGGTACTAACTTCCAGCTGATGTAAATGAAGTAAATGAAGTAATCACTGGTACAGCGGGGTCTCTTACTGCACCCACGCAATGGTACGCATCTATACTTAATGAGGAGTTCTGATAATCCCGGTACTGATGCAAATACCGTCTATAGGGATGCAGCTGTGAATTTCGCCACTGAGCTGGCATTGACATGCCTAGTCCATTAATTTGATAAGTGCTCTTGTTAGACGCTGACTTTCAGGAAGCCATTAGTACTATTGGTCTGTTCCTTTGGCTTCCGCTGTATAGATTCACAATACATTGACAGTTACAAGAACTACGAATTTACTTACAGACGCAACACTGATATAATTAGGTTACTATCATAAGGGTAACAAAACAACAAAGAAAAGTGTGAATGCAGATTCAGGAAGCTAAAAAATATAAGAGAAACCAGACTAACAATGATATCTAGGACCTAGCTAGGAAAATCTGTTTAATAGGGAGGTCTAACATCTGTTAAACTTCATTTTAAACAGCCAAAGCTTATAAAATTAAAAGAAAATCATATGGTAACATGCATTGCCACAGCGTAACACCTCAAGGGACAAGCGTAATATGTCTAAGTAACCATAGGAAGTTGTAGCTTGAGCATAATGTAAGATGAGAGGAAGTAGGAGGAGCTAAGTATGCAAAGGGATGCAATACGTTTCTAAGTCATACAGCAGTTAAGGTGACTCTGAGTTTCTCAGACCTGAAAGCATTTTCTTCCATTTCTGAAACTAATAATTGCTTGGCATTTTGAGTAGGTATTTCAGAACACTTACTGCAAATAACATTTTACAGACACGCGTTGAAATCAGTTTTGAACAAGGTTTTGAAAAGGGTACGGCAGAGATGAGCCTGATTTGGGCGTGTAATTCACTTATTTACTTTTAGGACCTGTTTTGAAAATTCTCGTCAAGTGGCCTTGCTAATCCGACTGTAAAAATGTGATCCTCTTTCTTTAGAGGATTATTTGTATCTGATATCGGCCATAATTATCATTATTTTGTTCAAGGTCACGCAACAGTTCCTACGACAGGTCATAAATAAATAGTTTTCAAACGCCAGCGCACAATCACTGCAGTCAATTTAAACTGGTAAATTTACTAGACAATAATTTTGATTTTAATGTGAACAACTGAAAATTCAGTGATATGTTTCTTCAGATAGAGGACGTAATGGTTTTTGTGAAAATAAATTGCTGAGAAACGGATGAATCACCTTCAAGGCACTTTATAAGAAATGCAATATACAGTTTTTTTACGTTATGTAATTATGGAACTGTTGCTAATATAAATTTACGACGGCAATCATAAACAAGATGTACCTATATAAAATAGTGAAAAAATTATTTCAAGTTAGGTAAAACGCAGAGGTAAATCTAAACTGAAAAGTGTTTTAATTCACGGAATTTGTGACACGTAATGAGCGACATATCGTTCTAACTTTTAAAAGTTATGTGTACTGCTTCATGTGTAGTCATATTGTAGCTGTGATAGCACAACTGCTCATATTTTTACGATGTTGAAACTAGAATGAGGACTCTCAGCAGAGGTACACCGACCCCTTGACATAAGTCACCATGCGCAAAATTTATTTTGACTTTTTTATCTTGTAACCTTGACCGTTGACTGTTTAAACTCAAAATGAACAGGTTTCCGTGTCGTGCCCAGACATACCTCTGTGCCAATCTGGTGATTGTGGCTTCATTCGTTTTACTTTTATTATAATGACAGACAGACAGACAGACAGACAGACAGCCAGACAGGCAGGCACGCAGAGAAACAGACGGGTGTACCGTAAGTCATGTAGCAACTAAATTGTGTTTTTGTAGAATTAGGGTAGGAAATTAATACGAGCTCGCTTTATCGACTATCGAAAAGAAAATCAATTTGATGAAAGAACCAAGTAGCCTGTAATTCACAACCGAGCTTCATTTGAGCTGCACTTGCAAGCAACTTGAAACTTGAGGTGTGGCTTTCAGGATTATACCTTATACCGAGTCTAATTACGTGCCCAAGATCGTGTAGTCAAATCAGTGCAAGAATGCGCGAACGTGCGGCCCATCCAACTTAAATTTGATACGAATTCATGCAGCACACTCGGTGAATCCTTCATTATAAAAGTAAATTCATCACATATGATTTGCACGCGGTTTCTACTTTCCAACTCAGGAATGCATTTGCTGGTTGGTGCTGCACTTACGGCCCTAAATTTGCTGTAATATCTAGCTCTTAATAATTTACATAACGTAGCACGTTGTATGGAGACTACTGTCATGCCACCTAGGTTAACATTTTGCACCACATAACCCTGCTGTAAAATATTAATCAAGCCACTACTAGCTAAAACGGTTTTTGGCGCCTGGCGCCTCATTAAAACCCTCTTTACAGGTGCCTATTTGACTAACGGCAGGATTATTAATTACTAGAATAATGTGGATAGACGATGACTATGACGTCATTGCTGCTCTGCGTGTATAATTTAAAGCCGTATAGATTGAGAAACGGAGAGTGAGTCATTAATATCTGTCAGCGTAGCTGTCTAAGTGTATGTCGGTTTTGTGTGGTTTCATCCAGTTGCCAATCAATTCCTTTGTTAAACAGTGCAAAATTGATACAGCAAATGCATTCTATTATTGCGCAAAGCTGAGCAATTGACTGAATAAAATATGCCACTGCAGCAGTTTAAAAGCCTAGTTGCCTATAATAATAATAATAGGGGCAGTGCCCCAATGATAAAATTTTTTTAATGTTGAATAAAGAATTCCTTTATTTGCACGAGCACAAGTACATACATCGAGACTCAGCACACCACAAGTATATTTCTACTGGAAAATGAATCCTCGATTACTGGAGAAGAAGAATTACGATGATTTTAACTGTAACAAAATACATCTTCTGCAAAATTGTATCCAGTTTCTTTATACATTGTGTAGTTTTTAACTTTCACTGAAACTAAAAAATACGGACTCTTTCAGTGCGTAGACAGGTTTCATAATTAACAAATCTATCGTGCACAGTTGAGATGTGTATTATGTAATAAATATAAGTGCAAGGGCTTCATGATGTTTACGATGCGAATGTCCGCATTTAAAAACCAATTTCTATGCAAAGCTGTAAAAGAGGAAATGCGACTGTTATAAAATTGGTTTCTTTTGTCATTCAAAGTTTCTCAATAATTCCTCCTCTTTCACATGCAATATTGTTATCTACTGTATCAGAATTTATGAAATAGGGTAGCATATAGATTGTAGAACAATGTAAACATCTGTATTGTACAGTAGAACAATGTAAATGTTCTGCAAGTGCCTGCAACATCTGTATTGTACAGTCGTAATAAATGCAGATCCTACTATCCAGTAATTTGCTTGAGAAAAATGATTCAACATTACTTGCAAGTTAAACATCTTTGTTTGAAGTACAATACATTGTCTGCGTGCACAGGTTTGATGTTGTTCTTGTGACATCTTTGTTTGAAGTACAGTACATTGTCTGCGTGCACAGGTTTGATGTTGTTCTTGTGACATCTTTATTTGAAGTACAGTACATTGTCTGCGTGCACAGGTTCGATGTTGTTCTTGTGACATCTTTGTTTGAAGTACCGTACATTGTCTGCGTGCACAGGTTCAATGTTGTTCTTGTGACATCTTTGTTTGAAGTACAGTACATTGTCTGCGTGCACAGGTTCGATGTTGTTCTTGTGACATCTTTGTTTTAGAATTAGAGCAAAGACCGCTATTGCCCAAGTGAGGAAGGAGTGACTATTTTCGTCAGGAATTTGTCACGTGCAGTGTTAGCTCGTGAATTTGAGACAGTTTATTAGTTTTGATATTTGTATCTACTGTAGGCAGTTACTTGACTAACGTATACGTATTTTGTATGCAATTGGAATTTACCTTACACAGTCATCGTCATCATTGTCACTATCCCCGTCATCCTAATCATCGCCGTAGTCGTCACCATCCCAACCACCACTACTCCTGAGGTTACATAACGCCTGGGAAAGACCTATCGACCGTAAAGATTCAACCACGTAGGCTAGTGGCGCCATCTGCCTGTTGTCTGGTCGTGGTTGCAAACTAATAATGGGGAAGATTTTCTGGCTTCCCTCGGCTTATCTCTCCCAATATCTGAATCCACCACTCCATAAACAAGTCTGCGAAAATTACTGTGTGCGCAGAACGGAATTCTTATTATTAGCCGGCAAATTAGTTTAAAGTTATTGATCTATTCTCAGCTTTCACACCAAATGTAATACAGACGAGTCTCATTAAAATGTACAACATCCAGCATTAAAGCAGAAAAGTTAGAGTACACACACATACAAGATATTATTCTGCATTGTCACCTCAAAGGCAGATTTTTGGTCACGTGTTACATACTATAATTCTGATAAGTGAATAAAATTCGTTAACTTTAATAATTCATCGATAGTTTTTTCTGGGAGTGTTGAAGACCGCGGTGATGTCTGGGACTTTTCGTTGGGATTACTAATTAGTTATTATAAAAACTAGTGGCAAGCCCAATTCTCAATACGCATGCGCAAAAGTTAAAACTTATTGTCGTCACCATGTCGTAAAGAATTGCACCATTTATACCTTTAACGTGCTATTTAAATTCCTAAACTAAGGAAATTTTGAGAAGGGTGATTCTTTTATACAGCATGTACAAAATGTATCAATTAAGATATTTGTAAAGAATATGAAATCTAAATAAAAACCCAAATGTTTTGTTCCTGGCAGTTACATTTATAGCGTCTGTTTTCCACTTTTGCGTTCCTTAACGCCTCCTATTTTGCGTGTAATGATATTTTAAAATAGGACGAAACTGCACAATTTCGAATACTTTTTGCCTTTTAAAGCAATTACGCAGGTCCTGAAGCCGTAGTTTATCAAGTTAGACATGATGCCCCTGGAGATCATCTTCTTTCGTAGACTTGTCAGCTGCCTTTGCGAGTTTTCTCCTAACAAGAGTCGAGCGATTTATTCAACTAGATATGTCTGGATGTTGCTAGTATAGTGGACCAATATTAGCAGAATCACGTTGGATTGTTAGCCTCTGGACATCCGGAATCAACAAAATCACGTCCACGAAGATCAAAGTCGCCGATACTAGTTAGAATAGTGTACGCGGCAAGGTGCCACGAATTGTAAATATTTTGTAATTTGAACACTGGGGTTATCAGAGCGGTTGTTGGTGTACAGTTTTTACCGTATGTAGAAAGCCAATCCTTAAATATGATAAACTCAAATAATAAACTTGTCTACAGACTACAGAGCTAATGTTATTTCCCATTTTTTTGCTTGCGTACAAAAATAGAGTAAGTTGATTGTATGAGAAAAATTCATAGTTCGCATATGCCATAGTTTTAACGTTTGATGAAAATATTCAATTTGGCCCTTATCATTCTTAGTTATAAACGGAGACAGTGCTATATAGATGTCGACTTAGCAAAAATAGACTTAATAATCTAAGCCTATTGGCAACACAACTAGTAAGTAAGTAAGTAAGTAAGCAAGCAAGCAAGCAAGCAAGCAAGCAAGCAAGCAAGCAAGCAAGCAAGCAAGCAAGTAAGTAAGTAAGTAAGTAAGTAAGTAAGAAAGTTTGTTAGTTTATCACCGTTTTTGAAATAGCAAAATACATAACTAAGTGATTTATAAATCTGTACAACATACAATAATATTACAAAGAGCAAAAGTGATTATTGATTAGTGGTGAAAGGGTGGCGAAAGAACTATGAGTTATCGAGGTCAGCCACCCTCTCAGAATTGTTACTAATATAATTAATTAATGCGCATATACCAAGTAATTAAAAATTATCAGATTTGGCATTTAATAAGTACTATTTCGTCGTTTTTACTTGTATAAAATAATGTATATTGACCGAGTGAAAGAAAATTCATAGTTTTTGTATACACTAATTATAATGTCTGATGAAAATGTTTAGTTTGGCCCTTGTCATTCTGTGAATTATAAACGCAGAATGTGCTAAATAATGTGTAGAATGCAAATTACCTGATATGATAAAGATAAATACATTTGTATGATTAAAAAGGTATACGGTTACTACGTGAAAACACACATCAGATCATTTTGTGTAATTCGAATATGTTAAATATTTTAGGGAATAATTTGTAAATTTCATTATAAATTTTAGAAGCAGCCACTAAACCCCGCGTTACGTATATTATGTTAAGAATATGTTGTATTTATGTCATATCATTATTGTCACTGTTTACCCGTACAGCGTTGGTGTCTCATCTACTAAAATTATTATTTAACTAATAGAAGCCATTTTCTCTTTAAAACAAACCAAATTTTTGAAAAGATCACTTTTCGTACTTTGTTTGTTTTAAATTGCATTACCCTCTCGTATTTTCACTGTGTAGCAGACGAATACTTTATGGTTTCCTGTGGGTTTGACTCACCGGATCTGGACAATTTTGTTCAAATCTCGTGCAGATAATGAACGTGTTAGTCTCCGCCGGGAGTCTAGATGATAAGTTGTTTACACAGTATCCGTAACTAGGCAACGCAATCCCTGTGAGACGCTGAGAGCCTGGCTTCACGTTTCCCTTGTCAAGTGTTTACCCGTGTCTCATCCCGACGGTTTGACTTCTAACATTTTTGCCATTCCCTCGTCCGTTTCTGTTGTCGTAATTGCTGTTGTGTTTAAAACAAATACGTTGGAGTTAATAGAGAGACTCTACGCGGTAATGAAACGCAGTCTGATTTGAACTAAATTGTAATGATGAATCATTAGTGGCTTAAATGTTCATAAAGCAAATAAAAACCGCATAATCTCTAGACATCAGCATACATTAACAATCATCGCGTGAAAATATTACAGATTAGAGAAAACCTTATGGGATTTTGACTGGCATTAATATTCTTGACAAAAAGTTTATAAATTGTGGAAATAGCACAGTGGCCACGGAGTGAGCTCAACAACCACAGTTAAGCAACACTGAGTTAATTTAGTAAATGAATGAGTGACTGCCTGGAAAACTTCTGACTTGCCCCTGGCTAAGAAGGATGTATAAACATTCGAACGTAGCTCTCTTTGTTGATGTTTGATATTAGAGGATTTTCCTTGACAATGAGTAAGGTTTCGGTGGCGCCACAACCATTAATGTAACATCCCGACGTGCGGAATGCCTTCTTGCAGAAGTTGTAGCAAAAAGGGAAATAACATGTAAATATTGTACAAGTTAAAACTGTAGGTAAAGCAGACGTAACTTCACTGTAATCTTGGAAATTTGACTTGAGACGAATTTGTAGACACATTGTGCAGACCATTAGTTTACCAAATTTTTGATTAAATACTTAATATGGCTTGGGGAAAATAATCATGACAAAACAGTATCTGCGCAATCAGAAAAGTTTTAAAAAGCTCAAAAGTTTTCGCATAAGACAGCAACAAACAGGAAAAAATATTATGAAATCATTTAGGTGATTTAACAGTGCTATGGCTTCTTCGTGACGTCATCCCTTGTCTGAACACCCTCTTATGTGAAAATATAATTTTAACAATTGCAGAGAAAAAGTATAATATGAATAATATAATAAATAGTGCTTGTGAGGTGATTAAAATTATATTAATATATAGATGTTGTGACACGGCTTTGGAGAAAATGATGACATCATCAAAATTCTACGTCCTGTGTTTTCTGCAAAAACTTTGCGACTATATATGCGCATCGTCAGCAAAATTTTTCGTTTCCTAAAATGGGTAATTTGATTTATTATCATGCCCTGGAACTTTCCAGTACGAATCCCACAAGAAGATTGCTCAGAAGTCGTCTTCTAAATGCATTTCCGCCTCTGTGGTACCGTGGTTTACATGTTAAAAATGTTCAAACAGGCGTAGCATATGTTAGGAGCTGATAGAACGAAGGGATATAATCTTTGTTTAGAGAAGTCTGGAGTTCGAATACACAAACTTGCACTGTAGCGTGTGCCAGCCCGTGCATTTCTTTGCCAATCAGTGCTGTGGTTATTTCAGCCACCCGCTGTTCAGTATAGCCTTCGCAGAAAGAACCAAGATGATATTGCTTTCATTCAAAACAGAAAATATTTGCCTGCAAGATGCGAAGGTGTTTTGATTTGTAGAAAAACTCTTGACCTTACAGTTGGCCATGGATATTTCTACTTACAGTTCTTGACACAGCGTTCTGGTGCTGGAGTATTTAGCAAAATGTCCCAATGAATGTACAGTCTGCAGTGTAGATAGTGCATTGTACAGTAACTAGTGTCGATTCTGTAAACTAATATGTTTACCAAAAAAAGTACAACTTTTGGTGGTCGAGAACTGATTTCATCTAAAAAGGTGAGTCAATACATTAATAGATAACCATGATTTTTAAATGTCATTAAAGCTTATAATATGCTGTAATAACTGTGTTTCTTTCATGACAATAGATTACAGAAATGTTCAGCAAGAATTTTTGTGAACATATGTGTCATAATGGCAGTAATGATTTAGTGAGCATATAATGGAGACTCGCATCTTCAATGAAAATTACAGATCTGTGAATCAAAGGAGCTTAGCTTAATGACATAATAGATGTCATGACACTTTGCATAATACGATAACTAGCATTGTTTACACGACGATGTCGCTACCTACTGAAATTAGTATTAAACTAACAAAACTAGAGCTCTGTTTTAACAAACAGCTGTCGTCTTGCATATTTTTAGCCCTTTGCAGAGCCTAACAATAACCGTGGTAAAAATAGAACATAAGGGTCACAAAAACAAATACAAGTTGTATTGCGGAAGCCTGGTTGGTATACCTCTTGCTGTGCCAGGCATCAGTATATAGAGCTGGCTTTATCCTGTAGCTGTAACACGCTTGACAATATTCGTCTGTTTCTCACCCTGCAACGTTTAAATTTTGCATAACAAAACGAACACTTTGTTTTGGTATCAAGTGTCTGAGAGAAATTCTTGAAGATGAAGAAGAGCTGACGCATCAGGGTGATGCTGAGCAGATAGTGGCGAAGTTGTGCTTTCATCAACTCACTCCTGTTCATCGGTAGTTGAGAATGGAGTAGAGACGTGATTTGGGAAGTGGTGCTGATAACATCTAGCATTTAAAGTTGATGTTCAAATTGGACTTTTATCTACAACAGCTTTAGCGCACTGCGGAAACACTTACGGAAATGAAAAAATGGTTTAGTAAGAGTTCGCTAGGAAGATCTCTACAGGATCTGAGGAAGTCTAAATCTCGGGAAAATGTCACCGGAAGTTTTGGGAATCTAGAAATTGCGGTAGGTGCGAAGCGACTTCTCATTTTCAACTAGAAATGTAGCATGTTGTAGTGTTACAGCCTGGAAAGAGTCTTTGAGAAACCAGCAAATGTAGCTTGTAATAAAAATATCGGGAGAAGTTCATAAAAGAAAGTGTTTATTCAACTTATTTTGCTCTCTTTTCTCGCCTCTCTTCTGTTCTGTGGTCTGCTTCTATCAATGAGCTCGTTACACAGTTCTTTAATCCATTGTTATTTTTTCGGCAGTGTTAATCGTCTAGGTCTATGATCCCGTGTGTTCATGTGATAATGTTGAAAATACACAGGCTTGCTATAATCATGCACTAAAAGTTGTGAAATAAAAAACGCACCGACTTGTCTCAGTGCAGTCATTTGAACATTGAATCTTCCTAACCCGAAGCCTTTTTATTGCAAATTTATGAACGTAGAAATTAGGATTTTTTGGCCAAACTAGAAAATTCATAAAAAACTTAGCATCTACTGCCACTAGTTGTATAAGTTTTACATGTCAAATGTAGACCTGCGTTAACTCAAATGCACATTTAGGTAATTCAAATGTGTCTTGGTAACTCAAATGTGGATAGGTGTTAAACTTTAAGGATGTTAAATTTAATCTCCTTTAATCTTAATTTAATAATTGCTGTGAAAATAATAACTTTATAGGTCTACTAATAGTTCACTAATATTCTGTAAACTTTACATACCATTGGAACTGTTAGAACTGTTACATTCTTAAAATAAACAATGTTTCTTGAGAGAAACTAATTCATTAATGCAGTGCTAATGCATTACTTAAAAAACTAATTAGTGATTCTGTTCATTGGGAAGGGATAAACAACACATTTTTCAAAGTTATGAAAGAGGTGATGACTATCTTTGGTTTATCTTTTTGTAATTTGCACTTAAATGAGTTAATTACCAATTTATTGCAAAGTAATGCATGTACATTTGACTTACCTAACTCAAAGGTGAGTTACCAAAACACATTCGAAATTCCTGTGTCTACATTTGACTTACCTAAGTCACATTTGAGTTGTCAAAGCACATTCGAAATTCCTATGTCTACATTTGACTTACCTAAGTCACAATTGAACTTTCCTGTGTCTACATTTGATGTGTAAAACCTATATAAAATATGATTTAACAAACTTATAATGGCTTCTCGTAAATACGTTTTTAAATGTCGTTTTTTCGCCCTCTAAATATGTAGATATTCTTTTGCCATGAAACCTATAAGTTTTCCATCTTTTTTGTTTCCTACGAGATACGTTGTTAAAATCCTACTTAAGGAAGGTTGTTCGTTTTGGTATTCCGTACGATGTATGATTTTAACGCGATGTCCATTGTTGTCGTTTTTTTCAAACTCACGAGTGACGTCACCATACAGCCTGGCTGGAGATGTGCAGTCGAGTGGTTTAGATTTCGGACTGCAACCACGCAGTTTTGAGTTCGATACTAGCTGCAAACACCAGGGCAGTAGCCTACATGTTATTTGCGTGTTGCGTCCTTACCTGTATTGTAGTAAGTGTATGTCGTTGAATAACCGTTTGTGCTAATTTTGTCTGTTAAACGAGCGATGATAAATTAATCTTGTATTTTTTAGCCTTAGCATATTTGGTTTTCAAAAGAAGCCTGATAATACAGCTCTAAAAAGAAAGCCCACGCAAACATTTCTTGACCTCTTTTTCTTATAACAATGTTTAATATCGACTTAAGTTTTAAGTTCGTGACCAAAGCTTATTAGAGTGGTGCGGCCTACGCAGCAAGATTTATGCTCGTTTGATTCGAGTTTGTTTTGTTTCCATTTAACACACCCATTAAAGTTTCAGTCTTCTCCTAGCTGACTATAGAACAACATTCTGTGCCGTATAACATGTCACGTTCCGTCGCGATCAATTACAAGCAATGGAATGCTGGCTCACATCTAGACTTCGCAATGTTTATCTTGGCTGGAAGATTTAAGCTTCTTCTTCAGAACGGACGCCTGTGCGGTACAATTGCGTGCACTGTTCCGTGATTCATAGCTTTCTAAATAATCAAGACCAATCAGGTCTTGACAGAGTTATAAAACTGGGTAATGTAGGGCAATTTTGGTTTATTCTCTTGGACTTAAGCAGACGACCCGGCAAACTACTGTAGACCAGCACGTTCCGTTTCGTATATTTTACGAGTCGCACACTAGCAAGTTATATATTTAGAACTCAGCGGCAGCCTAACATTGTCCTCTGCTAAGGTTGAATGTTTGAGGCTGGATCGGAACTTAGCTACTAAGAATAATCATTTTAAATGAGATACCCAGCTAGCAGGAGTGCCGTCTAATCGTAATATATCCGCGTCCTTTGTACATTTAAAATACTACACATTGTCAAAACTCGAGCTTTAAGGCTTTGAAATAAGGAACAAGGCAAGAAGAGATCTATTATTGCAAGTGGAATTTTCTTGACTCTGACTCCATTTCCCGGTTTAAATCCAGCAAATCAAATTAAATCAAAGCGGCGGCAAGCTTTGGCATTCTTAAAGCTTTTCGTCGCTTAGCAACGGCTCGTTGCATTTGCAGGTATTTGCAGCCAGTTTTAATCCGGGAGAGGCAAAAATAAACCCAGCGAACGCCTCATTTCCACTGACGACAGAGGGGCAAATTTGCTAGTTATAAATTGTTTGCCTGGATCGCAGAGAAGATTTTTTACAGCTGACATGTTTGTGTTGTAAACCCTAATGATCTGCGTCAGCACCAAAATAAAGATCTGGGATTCGGGATCAGAAGTTGTCCCTATTTTTTTCCAAAGACAGGTTTTTCGGTGTGGTTACTGAGAGGAACGTGGCCATGCGAGAAGTCGGGGAATTTGACTTGACCACAGCTTTGAATGACTGTGACCGCACACCCACGATTTGAATATTGTCAAATGTTAATTGACACCCTGAATGGATCATGTTCAGCGTCTATAAACACGAGCTATATCCTAAGCGCTCCGCGATCTAACACGACGACTTGTTTTACAGATAAAAATCTATACTTCATGCATTTATGGTGTGACTTAACATGCGTAGGTATTATCTCCAGCTATATCCTATCTCCTTCTTGGTGGCTCAATAGTTGAGAATATGATTAACTTGTACAATCAACTATAGTAATTTCTGAACAAATTTACTGAAGTAATGTTACCTCATGCCTTGCTGTTGCTGAGTTACACATAAATCCATTTACATTAGTAGTTTACGTAATATTGCCAAATGCCATTGACTGCCTGTCTGCTGGCTAAATGTTCATTTGATTTAGTGCGCATGCGCATATCGTGCGGAATCGTGTTTTAATGATTAATATAGCCGGACGATTTGAAATACCGACTGATGTACGACAGCGGTCTAGCTGGTCATACTGAGCAAAGGTATATACTGAATTACTGATGTCCGCTGATTACACTTTAAAGGAAAACCCAATGATTGTGTAAGCATTAGTTCAGAATAAAAAATGCTCTAAAATATAGAAAACTACAATAGCTTTTTTTAAAGCTTAGATTAAATAATAATTACCTCGGATACTCAAATTTCGTTAAACTTTCAAAGCTGCGCGCGCTCATTGAATCTAAGACTGGCAGTGGCACCTTTTTGTCACGTGCGCTTGGCCGACAAATAGAAGGCGGTACCATGATAAGCATGATCATGAACTACAGTGTTAGTTTCTGACGTCATATGATGTAAAGCCCATTTTTCGTGACATCATGCGTTTAAACAGTACTGTAACACTTACGCAAATGTGCTTGACGTGCAAGGGAATACGCCTGCCATTGCACAAACTGTGGTTAGTTTCTGACGTAAGCAATAGCTGTGTTCGGTTGCCGTTAATTAACTTTTTATGCTAATTATTCAAACAAAGAACAATTAAAGCGTTTCAAGCAAAAAAGGAACCCTAAAAAACCCAAGTTCACAAAATCAACACATCAACAAGCTTGTAGCCATACATGCAGCCTCTATGATACGTTTACACTAGTAATAACGAAACATAGTACTAGTTAAAAAGTTTGGGCTGAGGTAAGTCAAAAACAGATAACACTGACTGACCTTCACTATTGATGTTGTTCTTCGGTCTTCAATGATCTTTGAAATAAAAGCTAATCGCCAAATGGGAGATCGTTTGAAGGGCAAAGCTGCAGATATTTGTTGTCTCGTTTTTCAAAAAGATGTGGTACTAAATTTTCATTTTCTTCTACTCTGTTCGTCTATCAAACAATTCAATTTAGGAGCAGACAAATACCTTTTGGCAGTAGTGTGAAATAACTAGTATTAACAGATGAGACCGACCGTCATGCGGAATACCACCGCCACCACTAATGCCACCGCCATCATCATCATTGTCATTATCATCCTCGTCGTCATCGCCATCATCATCATCATCACTCTCGTTGTCATCTTTGCTGCCATTATCAGGATCATAAACTAAGAGACGTTTAATAGTTGGGTACAACATTAACACTTTTGCGGTCCAACATCATCATTATCATCATCTCGTCATCGTCACTTTCAACGTGATCTTCATCACCTTTGTTTTATCATCGTTTTTACCAAAAATTAGAGAGCGTTTAACAGCAGCTACTTATGTTGCTAATTACAATTTGCATTGCTGTTGTCATGAACGGTAATTGTTCTTCTGTAACCATTTTTCTGATGGTCCACGTCTTCATTTTTTTAATCGTATACATGCCATTGGCAACATTGTTACCGTTAACTTCATCACCGTTAGTTATGGTCATGATCAACATCGTTGTACATCTCTGGCGTGATATTTTTCAAGTTTTGTGTCATTACTGGTGTGATGAACTCTTGTTTTTTTGTTTTTATTTTGTGTTAAGTGTCTAGAGTGACTGTTTTGTGTCTGCGCGTTTTCTCAGCAAAATCTGTTTTCTCGTAGTTTATTACTTTGTGGAAGTTGCAACAGTCACGTAACCATGGATACCGCATTAAAACATCAACTGAGATGTAGGTGTTCGTCACATAGGCTTAATAGGAAAATGCGTTGGTGAAGTTGTTGCTGTTTAGATGACTTTAGGTGATAAATTGGTTCAGTGCCTGTCTAATGTTGCAGAGGACGATGTGGTAAGTTTAGCTGAGGTTTCATAAATCAGACAAATTACTGAACGTGGGAGCTCAACACGAACAATAGACACGCTTGGTTACTCTTTTAATAGTTTCAGATATAGATTCGCAACTGAGGTCACGCATGCCTACTCTGAAGCTTGTCTATTGTCTGAGAGTTTTCACTTTCCCGTCATACAAGCTACCTGGCACTCAAGAAATGAAGTTTTTTGATGGGGCAGTATTGAACTTTAAGATCACTTCTGTACTGGATGCTTCCTAAACTAACGGATGCTTGTTTTGTTGTTAAACTACCACATTTACAGACACGTCAGCTTGATATTCACTGTTTTTGAAGAGAGTCAGAGCAAAGGCGTCAGAGAAAAGAGCCAGAGCAAAGTGTAGGAGATGCTAAATCTTTACCTGGCCTTCCGTTAGTTGTATTGCCTCATACTCCTGTTTTTGGGTAGGCCTGTAGCCTGTATGGACGGTTGCTTTTCATGATAATTACGTGAAATAATTTTGGTTAGAAGGTAACTGGTTGTAATATTGTTTACTACTGTTAAGAGTGTACTTTGGAAATGCGATCAACAGTCATAGCTACGAGGTTTAAGCTGTTGCCAATATTTGGCTTCACTCGCAAACATCTGATTTTGCTTATGGCTAATTGTTTGTTTTATTGCTAGGGCAACCCAGAGCAGCTGAGTCTCTAAACTTGAAATCGATCACTGTAATAATTACTGCGTGATTTCTGTGGCGGCCGGGAACTTTTTGCACCGGGCTAATTTTAGATCATCCAGAACAAGTAAAGAGTGATCAGTGATCGCACCGATCAGTGATCCCAGGCAGCTTGATCGGCTGCTAATACTTCTGTAAAGTTAATTGCCAATTTCCAAGTAGCTGTACGTCGTTAATTCCAGTAATGAGTTTCAGTCGTCTGCGACCAGGATTGTAATCAATTTTCACATCTATTACTGACTCTAATGATGGGATTTCTTTTAAACAGAAATCCTCCCATTGGATATTGCAAAATACCACAAGGAAGAGTAGTTGGACTCATTATTGGTGTAACAATTCTAGAAACACTTTTTACTGACGCAATGCGACCTGATAGGGCTGTTTCAACCCCAGTGAAAACATAATAACTACATCTGTTACTTAGTTTTGCAAATTTTAGTTTTGCAGACTCTCTTGTACGGTTTACAGTTTGTAGTCCTAGACCAAGTCCCATATGATTTTACCGTGCATAAGTTTTTATAAGAACTATTTTAACTCGTTGAATATTTAAACCTTCATAAGCTATACTGCTACGCTGTTGATACTGAGATCATTGCATGGTTAGTTGCAAAGCTGTGATGAGTACCTTTGTTTGGTTTCAGGGTATGCCCGATCCCCAATAATGACATTGCCACACCGCTACAGCAAGGCCTGTTTATCCTATCAAGATAACCAGGTTCTACTGGGACAGCCGTATTAAGACACAGTTGACATTGCTGCCCCCCTACAGCAAGGCCTGTTTACCCTATCAAGGTGACCAGGTTCTAGTGAGACAGCCGTATTAAGACACAGTTGACATTGCTACCCCGCTACAGCAAGGCCTGTTTACCCTATCAAAGTGACCAGGTTCTCGTGAGACAGCCGTATTAAGACACATTTGACATTGCTACCCCGCTACAGCAAGGCCTGTTTACCCTATCAAAGTGACCAGGTTCTAGTGAGACAGCCGTATTAAGACCCAATTGACATTGCTACCCCGCTACAGCAAGGCCTGTTTATCCTATCAAGGTGACCAGGTTCTAGTGAGACAGCCGTATTAAGACCCAGTTGACATTGCTACCCCGCTGCAGCCAGGCCTGTTTACCCTATCAAGGCGACCAGGTTCTAGTGAGACAGCCGTATTAAGACACAGTTGACATTGCTACCCCGCTGCAGCAAGGCCTGTTTACCCTATCAAGGCGACCAGGTTCTAGTGAGACAGCCGTATTAAGACCCAATTGACATTGCTACCCCGCTACAGCAAGGCCTGTTTACCCTATCAAGGCGACCAGGTTCTAGTGAGACAGCCGTATTAAGACACAGTTGACATTGCTACCCCGCTGCAGCAAGGCCTGTTTACCCTATCAAGGCGACCAGGTTCTAGGGAGACAGCCGTATTAAGACACAGTTGACATTGCTACCCCCCTACAGCAAGGCCTGTTTATCTTATCAAGGTGACCAGGTTCTAGTGAGACAGCCGTATTAAGACACAGTTGACATTGCTACCCCGCTGCAGCAAGGCCTGTTTACCCTATCAAGGCGACCAGGTTCTAGTGAGACAGCCGTATTAAGACCCAATTGACATTGCTACCCCGCTACAGCAAGGCCTGTTTACCCTATCAAGGTGACCAGGTTCTAGTGAGACAGCCGTATTAAGACACAGTTGTCATTGCTACCCCGCTACAGCAAGGCTTGTTTATCCTATCAAGGCGATCAGGTTCTAGTGAGACAGCCGTATTAAGACACAGTTGTCATTGCTACCCCGCTACAGCAAGGCTTGTTTATCCTATCAAGGCGATCAGGTTCTAGTGGGGCAGCCGTATTAAGACACGGTGACTGAGGGGTACATAATGCATTTTGGAGGGCGCCCTTAACTCGCCAAACCTATTCAAGCATCACGTTACAGTTATCTTAGTATCATCAGTGTCGTTTAGCCTCTTTGCCTTTTCTATTTTTCTGCTGAATAAATTCTCTAGATTCATATTTAGACAAAATAATTTCAATTTCTGATTGGTTTGTTCGCTCTTAATTTGCTTCCACCCATCAACTTTTTCCACATTGCCAGTCTGACATTGTAGGCCTATACCGAACATTCAGTCTAGCCGCAAATTTTGCTAATCTGGTTAACAAGATCTCCTCTCGTGAAATATTAACGTCTTTCCTGTTGTCTTGGGGTGAATGTTTGCAGCTTCCACAAAGGGACAGCAGATAATCTAGTTAAAAATTCAGCGAGTATCGTCAATACATTTGTGATTTTGATTGCTTTTATGATTGCCAACCTTGTCCAATTATCAGTGGTGATGGTACTGCGATCGTGCATAGCATCACATTCGTAACACGATGGCTTCAGGCTCGCATGGTAGACAGAACTTGGCTTTGGAGACTCTGCAATGATTTTTTCCGCAAAATCTATGATTTGCAAGGAGTGCGACGTACAAATTATTCTGCAGACATCAAGCCGCCAGACGTCAAGGTGATGATGAATGTGGCTTCTCTGAAAATGTAGCTTTTTCGTCAATAAGCTCTGTCATTAATTTAGACAAAATGCCACCTCGGTTGTTCATGGAGGGCAATTTGTGTTGCCGAAGATAAACGTCGACCGGATTTTAATTCGTTCTGCAAAATCTGCGATGCTGAAGCCTTCTGTAGACAGTGTGCTTCCAGAACTGTCTCTGTTTGCTTTGTGGCTTCGCACTGGATATTGAGAAGTGCTGCTGTGTGATGAGACTGAACATCATTATGGATGGAGTGAGATGGTCGAAGAAGGAGACTCATCAGCCAATTGTTTTATAAACTTTTCAGCTATTAAATGATTGTTAAAATGTTCCATTGTATCGGCAAGAGACGACGAGAGGTAAGGCGCTGCTCTGACATATCTAACATGTACGCTGATTGGCCAATAGGCGGTCACGTGATTGTGTTTCGTGCTTTGCGTTCTGTGGTGTTATTGGTTTGTCGCAGACGAATTTTCTGACCATTATCTTATGTGTGACCCATAGTTTCCATGTTACTGTCATTTCGTAGAAGGCACTTTGGTGAAATGTTAAATGTTGGCGCTAAAAGCAAAAATTAGATAAAAGTTACAGCTGTTCATCCCCTGTTTATAAATCAGAAAGAGTACTGATAATTACAGATAATTATTTAGCGAATCTACAGCACATTATCACATAAATAAATGTTCGTTTATTTTTATGTTATTTTTGTCACCTGTTACGTTCTCTCTCTGTCTTTCCCGTTTATCTTCCTCCTCTCTCTTTGTCATTCTCTCTTTCCTCCCTTTCTCCTTCTGTTTTTGAATTTCTCTTTCTCTCTGCCCCTTTTCTTTTGCCTCCACGTTTTGTTTCCCGTTGTTCCTTGTTCTCCCTCCCCCTCCTATTGTAGGTACTTCCTAATCACCAGAGACACCAGGCCCTATACATGCGTCTTCCATTACATATTTATAATCAATTGATTAGCAGGATGAGAAACTGGACTAACGTGCACGCACAGCTTGGCTTCACAACAAATATATCATGCGAACAGCGCTGTTCATTGTTAAACGTGTCTGGCTTCCAGAGATAATAATCATTGTTATCGTCTTAACTCATTTTCTGCCATTCTAACTAGCTTGCAAATTAGTTTAAAGCTCAGTCTTCATTTGTAAGAAGATAATGCCTTGAGTTTGAACGTTTCGTTTTGCTGACATCGATCGCGCGCGGCAGGCCGGTGCGAAATCGCACGGCGTTTGTTTAGTTTAAACGTTCTTGCCGTTGCTTGACAGAAGTTTACCTGATGGAGGCTAATGGTTACAGCTACAAGAATATGGTATGTAAAGTATAAACTGATGAATTTGGCATAGATTTTGATTTCTATCGGTTAACTGTTGTTTTACAAAAGTGAAAAGTTACTTTATGGCGCATTTCGTACAGTTAATTATATTATGTTGAAAAAGTTGTTAGTGTTAATTAACTTCATGTTATACTATGACTAAAATGAAGGTGTGGATGCTTGACCCACAATTTATTTTTTTGCGCGGAGAAATATATTTTAAAATTTTGCGAAGTTTATGTTGATACATCGCTTCTTTTTTCTTTTAAAAATTGTTACGAAATATGCGCTGTAAGTAACTTTGTGGATGTGTTTTCACAATTACTGTTACACATTTTACTTCTGTATTTGCTGGGTTGAAATATGGAAATTAATATAAAAAGCACGTCATTTTTTCAAAAGTTTGCAAATGCAGCATATATAGGTTTGATTTTTCATTTGAGTACGGTTTGCGTGACTGATATGCTTTTAGATATTTACAGTTTTTGTTCTAGTTACAAATAAAAGAAATTACCAGTGTTATATTGTGAACGCTAAGCTTAGTGAGATGTGTTATAGTTCATTTTACTACTAAACGTTTTTGATAGCAAGTTCAAGTTCTTATTTCTTCCCTTTTTTGCATTTAATGATTTCAGAATTTTTCGCCGCATTTGAATCTTGCTGTTACCATTTGGCGTTGTACATTGGAAAAAAGTTAAAAAAAGAGTGAAAGAAATTACCAATGTTGCAGTCATCATCATCATCATTACCAGTTCTCTGTCTTGAACAATGTTCGCGCCGTCCTCCGTTCGCGGCTTAGCATCTATTTTGACCATCAGAATTTTAGTCTGACTTACCGGTCTTTTAAAACTATCTTTCGTAAAAAAGTTTCGTGGTAAACCATTTGGCGCTGAGCTCAAGAGAAATAAATTTTGGTTCTTGGAGTTTAATGAACAGACTTTTCAATTAACAACCTATGGAGCTTCGGCTTACACAATTTTTGGGGTTAAAACGAATTGAAGTTACTTTATTCTGACGTGCAGTTTCTGACAGGAATGTACTATAGGATATAATTATATGCAACAATGTATGTAATGCACAGTCATCACCATCATCATCATCATAATCACCATCTTCTTGTTTGTCGTCGTCGTCGTCATCATGATCATCATCATCATCATGATCATCGTCATCATCATCGTCGTCGTTGTCGTCGTCATGATTATGATCATGATCATCATCATCATATCATTAGTCGTGTCTTTGATATGTACACATTTAAAAAGTTTCCGATTACCAATTGATACTAACTGCTATTGACCAGTATGCTTTGAAATAGCTAAGAGAGAAGAACTGACCACAATTTAGAATAAGATAGAATAAAATAGCGTAGAATAGAGAATGGAGCATAGAATAGAGTAGAATAGAACGGATAGCTAGGCCTGACGTCTGGTTAGTTTATCACTTTGATGCTCAAGTGGGTTTTATATTTGAACATCGTTATTAGACCCAGACGTGATAAATGTATGCAGCGCGTTAATAATTGCTTGTTTCTGGGTCACTTCATCATCATCATTATTGCGTTGAGGCTTAACGTGTGTTAGGTTATTGCTTTAAACATGGTTATTGACTTGCAGAACACAGATCGCAGGTGTTGTCGTGACGTTGTACAGCATAAGAATCCGTCTCGCTCAATAACTGATCAGCACAACGCCGTCTGGCTTCTTTTAAAGCTTAAATATTCTTCTGTGTCCTCTCTTGCCGAGAGTTGGGCTATTGTCCTTCGTGTTGTTTGTCGACGGTCGTGAAAGTAATAAGAATGAAGGCAGTATTAGCCATTAGAAGGCGGTATTAGCCGTTAGAATCAGTACTAGCCATTATAAGGCAGTATTAGCTGTTAGAAGACAGTATTAGCCATTATAAGGCAGTATTAGCCGTTAGAAGACAGTATTAGCCATTATAAGGCGTTATTAGCCGTTAGAAGACAGTATTGGCCATTATAAGGCGGTATTAGCCGTTAGAAAACAGTGCTAGCCATTATAAGGCAGTATTAGCCGTTAGAAGACAGTACTAGCCATTATAAGGCAGTATTAGCCGTTAGAAAACAGTACTAGCCATTATAAGGCAGTATTAGCCGTTAGAAAACAGTACTAGCCATTATAAGGCAGTATTAGCCGTTAGAAGACAGTATTAGCTGTTATAAGGCAGTATTAGCCGTTAGAAGACAGTATTAGCCATTATAAGGCAGTATTAGCCGTTAGAAGACAGTATTAGCCGTTAGAAGACAGTATTAGCCATTAGAAGACAGTATTAGCCGTTAGAAGACAGTATTAGCCGTTAGAAGGCAGTATTAGCCGTTAGAAGACAGTATTAGCCATTATAAGGCAGTATTGATAGCACTGAGACCGTAACAGATAAAAAATTGGACAAACTTTATCCATTGGCTGTTCCAGAAGATCGCTTTACGTTAACGTTAGAGATACGCCGAATATTAAAACCCGAATTTTGCACACAGCTTACAAACGGGGGACCCGCCTTACTGAGGCGATAGATCTGTTGCAAACGTACCTCTTCATAAACCTAGTTTATACTTGCTAGGATAAATCCGCAATGTTTTGGTGAAACTCATTAAGTCGGCTACACTGCGATCATTTCTTGCTGACGATTGTAAAGGAAAGTAGAGGTCATTATACACAAAATGTTGTTTAGTTCATTCAGAAGGACACGAAATTTGCTGTGTACGAGAATGTTCTTTATGGGTTCTTTGAAATTACACTTTTAGTCTACTGCATTGTTATCTTTAGAAGTAATGTTAGTCCAGTTCTCTATAATTCGCGGAGTATCGGCTTTGGAATGACGCAAGTTTTCCCCATGCTGTTATTGATCATTTACCAGACAGTACAGTGGTTTCCATTGCATTGTATTGATCCAGTCGAGTTCGAAATAGCTGGGTAAATGGATAGAAGTCTGTATAGATTTTACATTGCCCCAGATTCTGCCGTGCTTCCTTTATTGTCGTACATCTCCTCTTCTGACTCAATGAAACAGAAGCAGTAAGGCCATTTATGTCGTCTACCTACTATTTAACGATCTGGTGAATTGTGTTCTTAGCGAACTGCCTTAAGAACAGCAGCTGCTTTTATGTACCAAGCACACTTTAGCGAGGACTGTAGGCACACTTTTAGCAAGTCAAGATGCATAACAGTTAGAGACAGATTCTGTTCATAACGTCTTAACAGGAACATTAGCTCACAATTGCCCAAACAACACAGATCACTCTTGAAAGAAATCGGAAGTTGTCGAGCTTGAATCTGAATCAGGAATTTTGGATTTTCGTTATATTATTCTCAAGTAAGCACTATATTAGGAAGCCTTGACTGAAGCTCAAATTTAAAGGTCCTGAATTCCACTAAGTTGCCCGACCCCTGTAATATTCTATGTCTGTTGAACTCCGTTCACAGTAGGTGTATTTTTCTGTATTTTGTAATTTCTGCCATTTGGCGTTTTTAACTGCTTACTTACTGCTTATTTAAATAAATTGCTTACTTTTTTTATTTTTTAGCGTGCAATTACTGTTTAAATTCAAGGTCACCTTCTAGCAACAACCATTTCAGTACAAAATCTAATCAAATTTGCCTTACCAGTGACTCCATTCAAGTCTAGTCCAATCCACTTATCTAAAAATTACTTAAATTTCAAGAAACCCAGCTATAGCTTAAAATCAGTCAGTCAATGTCCAAAAATCCAAGCATACCTGATCACACTGAAGAAGCAACTCCAGATCTAAAGCCATGAACAAAACCCGTGACTAAAACCTCTAGAATACTTTCATTACTCAAAAATTCCTATGTTACCAAGTACTGTTACTTTATAACAGAGGAATCGGAAGAGGTGCACTATTCCAAGTTCCTTAAGTTTATTTTTTCTGACTGTCACAGATAAAGAACGGCTAAATGTCCAAAAAGAGTAATTATGGCATCATTTTTTTTCAATTTGTTGGAGAACTTCTGAGATTACTTGTGTTACAAACCAATTGTGGATAATTGGTTTATTGAATATTGAGCAATATTAAAGTTATGTGAGCACAAATACTGAGCAGTGTTTAAGTCATTTCACTTTCAAGCCGTATAGAATGGTTGCCAATGACGCCGATAATTAGGGTATCGTGGATTCCTGACATTTTATGCTGTGTCAGATATTCAGTGTATTATGTATGCATTAGTATTTCTTTGTTATTATCCATCCCCCTTGTTATATTACAATTTTGGTTTTTTGAAATGGCTTACATTCAGTGAGTCACTTATGAAGAATGTCTTGTGCAGGGCACCAATTTATAACTGTTACTGTACACAGGTATCGAATTTTTATTAGAACAAGTTTATTGAAACTACGTAATTGTCCGAAGTTTGTTACACAATTCGGTATTGTTATCAAACTGGAATTTCACTATATCGCCTCTGGGCAGCAAGAGCGTTTAAATTATTACGTCTCTACTTCTTCACTCTTCTGGACTTCTGCCTCACGAGCTCACCCATGTTTTAACGGAACTGTACTGTGCACACACCGAGAATAATTTTCACAAGGTGTCCTTAGGTCTGTTTTATATTTTATTTTTAATTAATACATCACTGTAGAGCTGCTGCAAGTTTCGTTCTCCGGCCAGGGATCTTATCACGTGTGGTCGTGAATGATGAAATACGTGCTCACTTTCGATACTGTGATATCGATGGCTATAATATCGCAGCAGTGCAGAAGAGAAAAATGCGCTGCAGCGTTACTGCAGTTACTGCAATTCTATAAAATTTTGTAGAAGAGTGTTTTAGTGTTATCACTGGTATTCATTTCACAATAAAATAATAGTAGAATTAGCTGTATTCTCGGTAGCAGCGCTGTTATTAGGGCATGCTAAGTTTCACTTCATTAAAAAAATGAGCTAGTGCTTCTCAGTTTGCGAGATCATGTTAAATTCAGATTTACTTTATTCTTGGACACCGTACTTTCATTTTTCGTCTTTCTTATTTGATGTTTTCATTTTTAATTCTTCATCAGCTTGCTTTCGCTTAATCATACATATTATGTATTCAATATATTTAGCTGTGTTTTGCAGTATGTGTGTCATTGCTACATGTAATTATAAATATAATTATCTGCCGACGCTATAGTCACTATCAAATGCATTTTGCTGTGTTGTGCTTTGTTAGTGTTTCCATGTGGGTAATGGTAGCTTGTGCATGGTTAAGTCTGGAGCCAGTGTCTATTCCTGTTGACACAACCAATGTCTACTCCTGCTGACACAACTCTTGTACACTGTTGACAGAGGAAATGTTTCCCAAAACAAAAGGTCTAATTGAATAGGAAATTGTATATACTTGGTGCTGGCAACACCGATCTTAGCGCATTTTCTAACAAATTTTCAGTAAAGTATTATATGTCACGCGTGCATTCGGTGTTTTTAGATCTTAGAGCATTTTCTAACAAATTTTCAGCAAAGTATTTTATGTCACGCATGCATTCGGTGTTTTTAGTTATTGGCCCTTGTCATTTCTGACGTCAGTGGAAGCATGACTTCAAATCACACAATTATCCAACCCGATGGTGACTACTTCTGCGCTGTAACACAACAATATTGGTACCCATTTTGCCTTAGATTTTGAATGATTTATCATATTCAGTAATAGAAGTCACTGCTACTCACCATGATAGTCTTCAAAGCTGCTCTTTGCCATCTCTTACTTAGATTCATGTTATATTCATGAATAAGGTAGTTAGATTCTGGTCCTGCTACAATCGTCTACTGCTGAATTATATCTTTCTGTGTGCCAAACTGTATGAAGAATCTGGCAAGAAAAAAAGAGTAATGTAGCACAATTCAGAATGCAAAACCTTACAATGATTAAGTTGGCTTTGTATTATTGACATTTTGTTGTTGTGCAAATGTTCAGTTCTGTACATGCTGTTTCTAGGATGGTCAGCCAATTGTTCCTTGCCTCGCTTTTCATGCTGACGGTAGCTATCACAGCAATTATGGTTTAAGATATTTGTTTAGATCTCCATGCCTGTTTGTGTAGCATTTATACAAGGAAATCTGTTTCACACTACTAAGTGCATTACACATGAGGCAG
>JAQGDQ010000599.1:52500-117431 GCA_030141605.1 Tubiluchus corallicola
GCTGTACATGGCGGCTCAGGAAAATCATGACAAGGTAGTGAAAGTGCTGCTGTCTGTTGGTGCCAACCAAGGAATCGCAACCGAGGTAAGCTATATGATGTCTACATTTAAGTTCTTTTCTTTTTCCATTCAGTCAAATCTCGTTTATAATCCTCCCTTTATAATGCCAACCTCTCTTAATGCCCATATTTTTGGCAAAACAAAATGTCATATTAGCATAGTCATGTATGTACTAACACAGCTCATTATAGTGCCAAATTCGCTTAACACAAACTTATTTCGTAGTCCCAAAATAGACAGTATAAAGACATTTGACTGTACTCAAATCATTAAAGGAAAACCGCATGACTGTGTAAACATTAGTTCAGAATAAAGAATGCTCTAAAATATTGAAAACTACAACAGCTTTCTTTAAATAAAAGCTTAGATTAAATAATAATTACCTTGGATACTCAAATTTCGTTAAACTTTCAAAGCTACGCGCGGCTCAGTGAATCTACTAAGATTGGCAACTTTTTGCCACATTCATGTGCCCGACAAATAAAAGGTGGTACCGTGATAACCATGATCATGAACTACAGTGTTAGTTTCTGACGTCATATGATATAGACCCCTTTTTCGTGACATCATGCATTTAAGCAGTACTGTAACACTCATGCAAATGTACTTGATGCGCAAGCGAAGTTGCCTGCCATTGCACAAACCGTGGTTAGTTTCTGACGTAAGCAATAGCTGTGTTCGGTTGCTGTTAATTAACTTTCTAAGCTAATTATTCAAATATAAGGAACAATTGCTAACTTTTATAGGCAAGAAAACGTATATTTTGGACAGTAAATTAAAATGAGATTGAGTCTCAACAGTTGTCCGGTCTTCCTTTAAGTTTTGTAATGGCAACTATCTACATTTTATAGCTTGTCTGTTATCTATCAGCACACGACTGCATGATGTGCATTTTATTTTGTGTTGAGGGCTCTTACTATTTGCATAAAAATATCTTTTTGAGGCAAAGGGCATTAAAGATTTTCGGGAGAGCGCACCTAATTCTAAACTATGCGTGAAAGCTTTCTTACTACTGCTACTTTTCAATGAAAACAGTCAAAACTACAGAAATTAAAACTGCTGAACTACTTTTAAAACAGAATTTGCACTCTGGCATTATTTTCTTTACAAACAGTGCGTAAGTCTTCTTTATTCTTTTGTCATGTAATAACATTATAGTTATGCAAATGTTTGTAATATTGACTAGAAGTCCACACATCCTACTGTGTATGGAAAGAAATCGTATATATTAATTTCGCTGGTATATATATATATATATATATGTAAGATTCAAGGCTACAGCTCGGATGACGGCACCATTTGCGGCGATCTATACATCAAACGAAAGGTCTCGATTTAGTGTCGTGCCATTGGGGGTTTATTTTTTGAATCATGCCCACCAGGAGGAACGGGGGGGGGCAGAAAACCTCCAAAAATGGCCATTTTTCTGCCGTTTTTTTGCAAAACTTATAACCCTTATTTCTGAAGAACAACAATGGGCCATGGGTAGTGCTAGCTTTGGATAGATAGTCCGTTCAGCGGTGTCCTGTAACGGACGTTTTCCCGGACCCAACTCTCGATTTTTTTCGAAATTTTGGTCAGACAGCCTGCAGAAAAATGTTCTAGCGACGCCTGGTGGGACTCTCGGAAGGAGTCCGGTTCTTTAGAAAGAGCAAGAACAGGGCTACACGATGACGTGGGCTGCATGTTGGGATGCTTCCTTCTTGAGGAGCTGTGATGAGTTGATTGGAGGTTCTATTTCGCACGATTTTCGCTTGGAAAACTGCTGACGCAAAGCCATTGTTCTGAATATATAATACTAATGCTAGTAGATTTTGTTTTTAATTGTATTAATTATTAAAGAAAAGAATATTTAGTTGTATTCTCTGTTTTGTAGGATGGCTTCACTCCTTTAGCTGTAGCACTCCAACAAGGTCATGATCGTGTCGTAACAGTTTTATTAGAGAATGACACACGAGGCAAGGTCAAGCTGCCTGCACTGCATATTGCCGCGAAGAAGGATGACTGCAAGGCGGCAGCACTACTGCTCCAGAACGAACACAATCCGGATGTGACGTCAAAGTCTGGCTTCACGCCGCTTCACATTGCAGCACACTATGGCAACAACAACATTGCCACGTTGCTGGTTTCCCGAGGAGCGAACATCAACTTTAACGCTAGGGTGAGCTGATGTAGAACGATTTATTTACTAAATTTTTCAAGACTTTGTGTCTCTCCATTTGTAAATTCCCACATAATGAGTGTCTGTTAACAGCTGTTGACTTCAGCATACAAGTGATAATTAAATTAACTTACTGATTTCTTTTGTAAAAAAATTTTCTGTAGTTATTTTGTAGGTGCAGACGGTAACACTATGAAATTTTTGCATTATATTTGTTACTGTAGCAGCCTTTCATACTACAGTAAACTTCGTATAACTCGGACTGGTATAACTCAAATTCTTGAGTATCTCGAAGAGATCGTGCTGAATGGATTTTCCTTTTCACTTTTCCCTTTAACAAACATCGCGTAACTCGAACCGAATTCCTGGTACAATTCTTAAGAAATTAGCTCGTCTACCTCGAACAGCCTTCCAAGCGAGAAGTCATACATGAAAGTGTGCACCACATTTTAGCTGCTAGTTTCAGTAAAGATGCTAAGATTTCTTGTATTACCTTAGCAGAATACTACACACAACATGGCTTAACAAACTTGGTTTGATAACTAGATCACAATATTATTATTGCCAAATTCTATTAATCACGCTACTCAGACTACAATAGAGGTGGACCAGTCATTTTATGTTTGATTATTCATAGAAACTGTTGTATGTTATTTGATTAAAGGCTGTTTTTGTCATTTTCACAGGGTGTAGTGTTATTAGTGTATTGTCCAACATTGATAAGTGACTCAATCTTGTTTTTTTACGAACATCGTCTAACTCATACTTTTGCATAACTCGAACAAATTTTTCGGACTCGAGTTGTTGGAGTTTTACCTAGTTTATCGTATATCATTATATTATTGTAACAAGTAATTGAATACTTGGAAGCTCATTCATTTTGATTAATTGAGAAAAGTTCTTAATGCCTGAGTCAATAAAAACAAACGTGAAACAAGAGGGAAAAAAGAAATAAAAGTGAATAAAATTCGGACAGGAATCGGCGAAGTGTTCGACAGTCCATTATTTCTGTCTGCTGTTAGCTCTGATTTCTTGCATGCAGAGTTAGCGATTTAGTCATCCAGAGTACACAGTTGTCAGAAGATTTTCTAGCGATTTAGTTATCCAGAGTGCACAATTGTCAGAAGGTTTTGTTATACATTTATTTGGTGATGGCTATTCATGCAGCGTACATAGCACAATTTTTTAAATGGTTTCAAAGTGACTTAGTTTAGATTTTGTCATTATTTGATATTTGCATAAAATTCTGTAGTTCGGGTTTTATAAAGCGCTTCATTAAGTTAAATTAAATTAAACAGATCGATGTATTTATTAAACAATGCATTTTGTTAAACTAAATTGTTAAGAATTTTGGTTAACCTTTATAGGGTCACCGGGTAACCGGTTTTTTGCATTTTACCCTTTTACCATACGCATCCCAGTAATCCTTATTTATGACTTTTTCTAAATATGTTTTGTGCACAAAATACTTTCAGGTATTTATTTTAGGCGCATAGTCTCACCATGAAATAAAAGTGAAAATGCTATATGTTGATTTTTTAAAATTGTCAAAATTTTACTTCGCTTGTCTATACGTTATATCGGCGTGGTTGTTTTGTGGCCATGTCAGTTACTCAAATTACTCCACCTAAAAGAAGAAAGTAGTAGACAAAAAATTCAAAATAACAACGATTTTTGCACACGCGCTGGCAAAGTCTGTTGTCTACAGATATTCCAGCATAGATAAGGGAACGTAACTAAGTGAATTTAAATTTCGTATTTCTAGTAAGTCACATGTCTTTAAGCAGAGGTATAATGTATCCTATGGTGTTCAGCATAACCACAAATTATGCTGTTGCTGTTTACTAATGAAACACGGCAGTTTATCAAAAGTAATTTACGAATTATGGTGGGGTTAATTTTTTACCCCCCCCGGTTACCAAAATCGGTTGTAAAAAATCGTGACCCTATAAGGTGACCCTAAAATATGAATATGTGACATTTTATAAAGGACGTAATCAAAATAATTTTAGAATTGAGTTTCATCACGCAAACTTGGTAGGTTATATTGATAACTTTAATTGAAAGGGTGGCTGATTTGCTAACCTCTAGGGTTTTTTCACCACCCTTTCTCTGATACTAACAATTTATTTTGCTATGTAATTGTTTTTTGCGTGTATTACAAGAGATAAATAAAATTATCTATCTATCTAGGTTAAATTTGAACCGTCAGTTTGTATTTTTTTATTCATAGCATCATATTACTCCGATTCATGTGGCAGCAAAGTGGGGACGTGTGAATATGGTTACTTTACTGTTGGACCGAGGAGCACAAATTGACTGTGTTACTAGAGTAAGTGAATCATTTTAATACGTGAACCATCTCTAATGTGCATCTAATGTAATGAGAAGAATATTGAGAGAGTTTGACGATTGGATATATATTCATTTAGCATTCCAAAACTGATCTAGATAATGATTCAGTCTTTTGAGCCTGGTGTTTGATTGAGTAATCCTTGGTCTGAACTGCCTTGAAGTTTTCTGCAATTTTTGGCCAGATATGAGGCTCTAGAGTGAATTGTAAAAATAATTTCTGATTTTTCTTATTCAAACCGATGACACGATTTTCTGGAAACGTGTGACACTAAAGAAAGCAACCGAGTGTTTTCATGCCATTACATTTTCGCACAAATTCAATTTTCCATCTTGTTTTTTTCTGTAAGTTTTAGCTGGCAGTGCTTTCAAGTTATTAAAGACATCCGCTATAATCGATAATGACATCTGTTTAGAATGGAGAAAATTCTGCCGTGTTCATTAAATTAAATTTAAGTAACAAAACACATTAGAAATTGAAAACGGAAATGCCAGGTGAAACCATATCCATCGTTACCGAAGCCGTTGTTGTGCCACAAGCCGTTCATTGTTAAACATTATCTGGTATAAGTAGTAGGAAGCCATGTTTGATTTGCGATTAGGTTGTAGTTTTAACACCAGGTAAAAATTTGTTCATGAGTAGGGCCTTGTCAAACTTTCTACTGAGTAAGTTACTGCTGCTCCATTACTGAATTGTTATAGTGACTTTAATTTTGTTGCACCGCTTAGGAACTGATCGTCGAGAACAGCATTTTTTTATTTTGCCTGTCGTGTCACTGCATTAAAAATGTTTAATCAATATAAAAATGTTTACATAAGCACAAGTTTAATTGTGCTTGTGCGTGTCTCAACAAACCTGCTGCACATTTTAGGATGGCCTCACTCCACTTCACTGTGCAGCTAGGAGCGGTCATTACCAAGTCGTGGATGTGTTGCTAGAGAGGGGTTCACCGATCTCTGCGCAGACGAAGAACGGTCTCGCTCCTCTACACATGACAGCTCAGGGTGACCATGTGGAAGCTGCTAGAGTCCTGCTTCACCACAGAGCTCCTGTAGATGATCTCACTGTTGTGAGTATTGGATATCGTTACTATAGAAAAACATTTTGACCCGTATGCCTCCCGGAGGGTGACCTTCATTTAGTTCTGCTTTGTGATAATTATTCTCGTGTTGAGCTTTTAGTAAAAGTAAAAAGCAAAACCAAGTACGGCTTACTGAAAAGGTTCACTTGATCGGCTCACACTGGTCACTGTCACGGTCACTGTTATACTTAATATAAGTTAATATTTGTATTTTTGTTGTTGTTTTTGTAGTGTGTGTTTGTGTGTGTGTGTGTGCATGCGCATGCATGCGTGAGGGTGTGTGTGCGTGTGCGTGCATGCGTGCTTGCGTGAGGGTGTGTGTGCACGCGTGCGTGCGTGAGGGTGCGTGCGCATGTGTGTGTGAGGGTGTGTATGCATGTGCATGTGGGGCTAGATGTGCGTGTGATTGTGTGTGTGTGTGTGTGTGTGCATGCGTGTGTGTACGTGTGTGTGCATGCATGTGTGAGTGAGCGTACGTGTGTGTGTGTGTGTGCGCATGTGTGTGAGTGAGAGCGTGTATGGGTGTGTGAGGGTGTGTGCGTGTGTGTGTGTGTGTGCATGTGCGTGTGTGTGTGTGTGTGTATGTGTGTGTGTGTGTGTGTGTGTATTAAATACTGTTAATTTAGCACCATTTTCTCACTTCAAAGCTTCCATTGCAGTCTTGCTATAACAAGTCAAGGATCTTTAATATGTTTCTGTTTGTTTGCCGAGTGGTTGTACATTTTTTTGCAAGTTTTCATGCTGGTATTTTTCTCAGTAGATAAACAATTTTCTGTTATCTTTATTGTGTGTATTTCTCCAGTATGAAAATTTCAACTGTACAAGTCAGCAAGTGGAATTTTCTGAAATTCAGTTGGCATTCTGCAAAATGTTAAAATTCATGCTCAGAACGTAGGAAAACATTTATCTTAGTGAAATGTCGCCCGCTGCTGTTAGAACTATTGATCAATTTTAGCTTGTGTCCAAACTAATTGAATTTTTCACTGCAGTCGAAGGTTTTATTACTGCTTGAAGGGTATTTTGGTGATTCTAGTGCAAGTCATGTGCCATACGCGTGTTATCCACACTAACTTGGCTATTGTTAATGCAATCATCTGAAGTGTTATTTCATAGATGCTACATTTACTCATAGCACATAGGTTGTGCCACTCCACTAACTCTTCATTCACGTGTACCACATGCAGTGCCATTTCACTGATGCTTCACTCACTGCTGCCCGATCAGCACTGTGAAACTGAAACAGTAATTTATCAAATACGACCTTACATGGCATCCCAGACTTCCATTATTTTTGCTAGTACATATACCACTGGCAGTAAAATTACTCTTGAGAATTGTATAAAATAGTTGAAAGCTTTTGCAAATAAATTCCACTCAAGATGGCAATATTTACATGAGCTTGAAAAACGGTGCCTTTTTGTCACATTCGCATGGGCGTCAAATAGAAGGCGGTGCTGTGATAACCATGATTATGGACTGCAGTGTTAGTTTCTGACGTCATATGATGCAGAGCCCATTTTTCGTGACATTTGCGTTTAAACAATACTATAACACTTATATGCAAATGTGCCTTGACGAGCAAGGGAAGACGTCTGCCATTATACAAACTGTGGTTAGTTTCTGACATAACCAATAGCTGTGTTCGGTTGCCCTTAATTAACTTTCTAAGCTAATTATTCAAATATAAGAAACAATTGCTAACTTTTATAGCACCTCATGTTGCTATGAGCACAACAGTTTATTTACATCTTCATTTCTAGTAATTTGAATTTACGGTAACTCTGATAAAAGCAATCTTACACTTGTCTAGCAGGTTTTTTTTGGTCACTAATAAATTTATATATTCTGGTTACTAGGACTATTTGACAGCTCTGCATGTGGCTGCACACTATGGACACGTGAAAGTTGCCAAGCTTCTACTCGAGTATAAGTGTGAAGTCAACGCTCGCGCTCTGAACGGTTTCACTCCACTTCATATTGCTTGTAAGAAGAATCGCATTAAAATTGTCGAACTCTTGCTGAAGTACGGCGCGTCCATCGAGGCCAAGACCGAGGTATGGCTTTGGCATTTTCAGAGTTTTAAAACTGGTATTTTTTACAGTTTGTGGTGTATGTGTGTTCACGTGTAAGCCACAACTTTAGTTCTGACAGTAGAGTGAGAGAATGAACTTTTGAAAATATTAGGATTGTGCTTTTGAGGATTGTATTTATCTGTTTTCTATAATTCTGTTAATTTCATATCAGTATTGTGATGAATCTTAGTGCAAAAATTTCATACAAACAGCAGGACAGCAGGTCTGGTTTACTTGTTTTAAGTTTAGGCCTATTATACTTGTTTTTACTTGAAAAATTCAATTGAATATAGTTTTGTACTAGTGCTAATTAGAAAAGTCAATTTCATCCTCGAAAACCAAAGAGTTCTAAAAATAATATATTTATTTGCATTTTAAATGGATTTCTTGTTGAACTTCGTATAATGTTTGGTTGAAGTAACTTGATTCACAGTGAATTTTATTGCCTGTGGCTTTTATGATAATAACTTTACTCTCTTAGGTAATTTAAGTAAATTATACTAACGAATCTCTGTAGTATGCTAGGCTGGCTTGCATACTACATGTGGCTGGATTATGTTTACTGCTACCAACAAATTTCCGTAATGAAGCGTTTCATAAAATTAACTTTGGTAACCTCTATTTCTAGTCGGGTTTGACGCCGCTACACGTAGCTTCATTTATGGGATGTATGAACATTGTCTTATACCTGATCCAGAAAGGCAGCTCTCCTGATACGCCCACGATGCGAGGAGAAACGGCTCTTCATCTGGCCGCAAGGGCAAACCAGACTGATATCATCCGCATATTACTTAGGAACGGTGCTAACGTAGACGCTCGTGCTAGAGTACGTATTATTTATACGTTAGTTAGGAAGAACATATGTTGTTTAGAATGGTTTAATTGCACTTTTCAATTACATTTCATGCCATGTCGAAAAAATGCATCTTAGATGGTTTACATAATTCTATAGTTATACAATGACAGAACTATTAAAATTACTTACAATAAAAGTGTTGGAAAATTATTCTTACTTCCGTATGTTTGCAGTGTTAGACATATTTGTTTAAACTGTGACATCCTTACTTTGATGTCGTAGTTAAATGCTCACCTTAATCTCTCTTTGTTGCGAGTTTCTATATGAAAAATATTTTGGACTTGTACTCCATTTTCAGTCTGAAATATTTAAACAAATTCGAACTGGATACGGGACATCCGTTTAGCTAGGAGTAAATGAGAACGGGTTAAAAGGAAAATGATGTACATCTATTGGATTAATTGTTTTGTAATTGTAATTGTAGTTAGCCAGAATTTTTTTTTGTATTATTTTTTTAATGATCGTAGTTCTACTTGTTCTTTGTAATTATTATTGTGAATGTACTTGGTAATTGTGTAACTGTGTTTTTTTGTGTAATTTATCACTTGGGCTTCAAAATTAAGAATCTAAACTAATCTAATTTAATGTGTAATGTGTAATCAGTTATTTGATTACGATTTCGATTTATTTATTCATCCATTTAGCACAATACGACAAAATACAAGTTATACGATTAAAAATTGACAGTGCTATAAGCACAGCAGAAGAAATTAACTTATGAGTTATGCTCAACATGAGTAAGACTTAATTAATGATATAAACAACAATTAAAAAATACGTTAAGTGGAGCGAAGCAAGCAGATGCGAGAAAATGATAATGATGATGTTGATGATAATGATGACAATGATGGTGATATTAATGCTGATGATGATGGTGACGGTGATGAAAATGATAATGAATTGATGCTAATGGCAATAATGTGCATAATTATGTTATTTTTACAGGAAAACCAGACCCCGCTACACATTGCTGCTCGCCTAGGTAATTCTGATATTGTGATGCTACTACTACAGCACGGTGCTTCAGTCGACTCGGCTACTAATGACCAGTATACAGCATTACACATTGCTGCTAAAGAGGGACAAGAAGACGTGGCAGCCATATTGTTAGATCACGGAGCCAACATTGCTCTGCAAACAAAGGTAATTGGGGTTATAGTGATCGAAAGAGCAGTCGTATGAGTTTTTGTGTTCCTTTATTATCTGTGTGTTTTGGACAGTTCAATGTATATCTGTTAATGAAGCAATCAAACTGATGTATAGTGTTCCCTCGCTACTTCGCGGTGCGTTTATCGCGGACTCGCTGTTTCGCGGGTTTACAAAAATATCAATGTAAAATATTTATCTCGGTATTTTTGCTGTTTCGCGGGATTTTGCGGTACTCCCTCTAAAATATTTTTGCTCATGCGTAGTATGTATTGTACGGTAATGTATAGATTTGATGAATTTTGCATAAAAAATTACAAAATGTATAAAAATTTGTTAAAAATATTAATTCTAACATTAAAACAATTTATAAAATCATAAAAAATTATAATTTGCAGTAAATAGTGTATTTATTCAGCGGATGAATGCACACAAAAAACGAAATGTAGTACTGGCGCCTGCTTGAGATGCTACTTCTGGGCGTGGAACAGACCACCCGTGATAAGTGAGGGAACACTGTATGTTGAAGATTGTTGGCAAGAATTTAAGGTCACCTCTACGCCTGCCAGACTTGATGGTTAATTTTCTTTTTATATTATACTGGTCGCAATATGAGAATGGAATTAAGCGCTAACTGATGTGATTGCAGTCAAATTGACAAGCAGTTGTCTGCATTCACTTCTACATTACTTTAACGATATTGTGCTAGAAATGTAGATTTATAAATTATTATCAATTTTTTTGTAATTTTGTACTTTCTGTTAACTATTATTATCATAGGTACGTAAAGTTTAGTACTAATATTTACACTTACATTATTATACTGTACGATATGCTGCACGATGTCGTCCCCTTTGTACGGGGAACTACTTTGGGTAATTTAAATTATTGTACTTTGTTGTAAATTTTTGTTACTAGTCGAGCTACAATTACCCATAAATAATAAATTGTTATTATTTCGGTACAAATCTGTAATCTCATTTTGTAGAAGGGATTCACACCGCTCCATCTAGCCGCCAAACACGGAAACATGAAAGTAGCACGGCTGCTTCTGCAGAGACAAGCTCCGATAGATGCACAGGGCAAAAATGGCGTCACCCCTCTTCACGTTGCTGCTCATTATGATCACGTTAATGTTGCACTGTTGTTACTGGAATCCGGGGCGTCCCCACACGCTACTGCAAAGGTTTGGATACGCCTTGTTTTTTTACTATGAAAAGTTTCGAAAGCATTAATAGTTCACTTACTATAACATATTGACACACTAGGAACATCAAGTGTTGTTGTTTCTTTTATGACTTATTATCTAAATTGAGTAAAATCGATGATTTCAGTGGTTTAGTAGCTGTAAGAAAATGAATAGCAGAAAACTTGGGTGATATCGCTGTACCTTATAGAAGTAAATACAGCAGTATATTCAAATTTGTAAATCAAATGTGTGAAAGCGTGATTGTGTCGCGTCATCAGTTTAATTTTCCTCCAGTAAAAATTCATGCTGTACATTGAAGCTTACAAATTTCGCCTTTAATATTTATTTAGTGTTTTTCTGCCTGTAGTAACTTTTCTCAGTTACTAGGATTGGAGGCTGTTGAAGCCAGGGTTCAGTTATTAAGCATGACGTACAGTCGAGTTTCTTGAACCTCCTTGAATGCTTTTACTTTATGTTGAATCGTAATGATCCTAGTCAATACTTTGCTAATTTTTTTTCAGAATGGCTACACACCCCTGCATATTGCAGCCAAGAAGAACCAAATGGACATCGCAACTTCCATGCTGGAATATGGAGCGAACCCTAACGCAGAATCTAAAGCCGGGTTCACACCGCTTCATTTAGCCTCTCAGGAAGGAAATGTCGATCTGGCTTCCTTACTCATTGAAAGCGGCGCCCTCGTAAATTCACAAGCAAAGGTAATTTTTGTTTTGTTTTACTATTGAACATGACAGAGGAGCGTATTTCAGTAATTGTAGGTAGTTGTTGCGCTGACATGATTGCAGTTTCATTCGTATTTGCACCTGACTTCCCTTCTTTGAATATAAGACAACTTAACTGAAATAGAGTCAGTTCAGAGAAAACTCCAGCATTTTAAAATTATAACGCCTTCTTTTTTAACTTTTACCAGCATTAATTAATAAGATATGGCAGGTTTAAAAACATTTTGTAAAATTAACCGCAGAATGTTCTCTCCTTTAACAGGGATGAGAATTTTCCGCAGATACGCAGAATTCCGAGTTTTTGGAAGACCAGTAGTGCCATGATTTGAGTCAATTGCAGACAGTTTTTATATAGTTTAGTTTTGCATAGGAGTGGCCCGTATTTAAACGTTTTTGAGACAATTATGTATCATGTATCCTTGATGGTTAGGTATTTTGAATTATGCACGAGACAAGGTAACTGATATTTTAAGTCCACTTAGAGGCTCTCTGTGGCACACGCAGCCCGAAGCCGCTGGCCTGTTTCAGAGTTTTTTGCAATTTGTCATTCTCATCCCTGCTTTAAAATTACTTATACCATGACTAAGGCAATCACTCATGTATATTTAATGATAATACGAGAGCTGTTCTTTTATAGCTATTTAACTGCAGGGTGTGATTTTGATTAGCAGTTGAATGTAAACGACCTGGTAATGTGTGATAGAACAGCCATTTAAATCCTGTCCTTGTTTTGCAAGATTATGGCGTGCATTTATTTGCTTGTGCGTCTAATTAGTGCGTAATAAGTTATCGATCCTTTCAACGACGTTCTCGCTTTGACGTGATCACAGTAAATTAATAAGAAATTAAAATGAAAATTAGTAAGCCTGTCCTATGTGTACGGTCTTCATCCATTTAGAGTTTTTTGCAATTTTTCATTCTCATCCCTGATTTAGCCTATAATTATTGACTTAATCATATCGATTAAGTGTGTTTTCTCTGGAGTGACACCATGATTACTCATTCATTTGTTATGCCAGCCATACTGATTTGATGTTGTTATTCAGCATTGTAATGTCTAATGGGAATGTACCCACTTGTTCTGACTCTACTTGATGCAGGCCTTTTAGTGGTAGTGATAGCAATAGTCATAGTCATATGATGTTTACTGTTTGGTCTCACAAGTGTAAGCTTGTTGGTGATGATGATGACAACGATAATGAGGACGATGACAACTCATATCGATATTGTAGCAAATATGATCAAATACGACATAGGCACACTTTATTAACACTTAGAAGCTGTACGTTATAAATCTGGCACAAAAATATCTATTTTTCAAGTGTATGTATATTTTTTTGTAACTGCGCTAAACACACAAACTTTATACCATTTTGTAGATGTTTTCAAGCCGTACAAATCTCACTGTAGTTTTGTTTATAATGATAATTTCTAGCTGTGCATCTAGTATCTGTGTAGCACTAGCCTAAATTATTAGCAAAAATTCAAACTTATGAAAACTGGTTCATATTTAAACACAACACACAGCACCAAACTTTCAACTTTCAGCTAACTTCTCTGCTGTATCATGACAACTAATACAGTAACTATTTAAAAAAATAAAAGACGGAGTATGCAATACATGGAATTTTGCTATCGGCTGTGCTTTTCTAGGGTAGATGAGAGATGACCTATTTGAGGAATTTTGCAGAAAGTTACGCAACACTTTTTATTCATTTTCTTGCAAGGAAATACTTTGGCTTTACTTGTTTGTTTGTTAGGACAGCATATGCTGTCTGATAAGTGTTAAAACAAAACATTAAAGACATCATATGCTGTCTGATAAGTGTTAAAACAAAACAATAAAGACAGCATTGCTGTTTGATAAGTGTTAAAACAAAACAATAAAGACAGCATTGCTGTTTGATAGCTTTTAAGTCTTAATCTCTATGCAAAATTTGTACTTTTATAGTGACACAGTGATAAATTGATACTAATGACAATGACTTTGATGCTGGATTTGATGTTAATAACTAGTATGCTGATGACTTGCATACTGATTGTGGATTAACTCTTGTGTTTGTAATACAGAATGGATTGACACCGCTCCACCTCTGTGCACAGGAAGATCACGTACCAGTGGCAGCAGTGCTGGTGAAAAATGGTGCTGTCATCGATCCACAAACCAATGCTGGCTACACTCCATTGCACGTAGCCTGCCACTTTGGACAGCTTAACATGGTGCGATTTTTATTGCAACACGGTGCTTCTGTGGATTCCAAAACAGAGGTATGTTACTTCAAATTCTGTTTTTCCTTTCTCCTTCTTTTTTCTTTCTTATTGACTCTTTTTGACTCTCTAATTTTTTTACTGTCTTTGTTGGTTTTCTCTTCTCTCTCTCTCTCTCTCTCTCTCTCTCTCTCTCTCTCTCTTTTCTCTGTTCCACCCTTCCTCTCTCCTCTCTTTCCCTCCCTACCTCCCTCCCCCCTTCTCTCTCTCTCTCTCTCTCTTCCTCTCCCTCTCCCTCTCCCTCTTTCTCTCTCCCCCTCTCTCCCTCTTTCTGTCTCTCGCTTTCTTTCTCCCTTCCTCCCTCTTTCTCCCTCTCTCTCTCTCTCTCTTTCTCTGTCTCTCTCTTTCTCTCTCTCTCGCTCTCTCTCTTGCTCTCTCTCTCTCTCTCTTTCTCTGTCTTTCTCTTTCTCTCTCCCTCCCTCTCCCTCTCCTTCTACATCTGTGGTGTTCTGAGTATTGTCAGTGCATCTGCCAAGTAAGAACTTTCAGAAGATTTTATGATGAAAATACTTCTTTTCAGATGGGTTACACACCTCTGCACCAGGCGGCACAGCAAGGTCACACTCTCATCATCGACCTCCTGCTCAAACATAAAGCTTCTCCAAACGAACTCACTGATGTACGTTTTTTATGTATTTTAGTACAGCAGAAAGTACAGTCAATTAGTTGGAATTATTAACATCTATTAAGGACATACTGTTAACATATCAAGTCATGTCAAGTATGACATACTTAGAAACATAAAACTGAAACATAGTAGTATTTTTATCGATAGCTTCAGAAAGTCATTTTTAAAGATGAATAGGTTATGCCTATTGCCAGAGTTAATAGAAATAAAACCTTAATAGTCTTCCAGTTATGAAATATCAGGGTTAAGCCACAGTGAATTATGTCAGCAGTATAAAGGTATCAAGTTTTGTTCTTATTGGTGTGCTAATTGGTTTTTCAAATGATCCATATTTTGTAGGTTTTGATATCGTGTTTTTTTGTCAACATTTGTAATTACAGTGCCATTGAAACTATTTTTAAAAGGTTTTTTTGCTTTTTAATCTCTCACTATAGAAGTAGAGAAAAGAATTTTAATCTAAAGTAACAGGAAGCCTGTCAGAGCATTTCCTAGATGACATTGAATGGCATTTCCCAGAAATGTAAAAAATCTCCAGGGAAAAGAAAAATGTGACCTTATTAGCCATAGCAACTATTTATAAACATCAAATAGATTTATTACTCTAAAATGATAAAAACATGTGTTCCATTCAAAGACTTTGTCTTTGACGCTCTTGTATTTACAGTAGTTGTCAAAACACGTTTTTGCGTTTTATTGGTGTTAGCGGACTGTCACGTCAGTAGAGGTCTATTGCTGGTGCATAACTTTCAGTGCAGGCGCTTTGTTGTCACTGTTGTCACTAGAAACTGTTGTCATTATGATTGTAAACAAATCAGTTTATGGTCACTTGTAGAATGGCCAGTCGGCGATCTCAATCGCACAGCGGCTCGGATATGTTTCTGTGGTGGAGACGCTAAAAGTTGTTACTGAGACGACCGTCATAACGACTACGACGACGACTACAGAGGAGAAATATCAGATGGTGGCACCGGAAAGCATGCAAGAAACGTTCATGTCTGACTCGGAGGACGAAGCAGGTGAGTTATTCATCTCGGAGCACATGTTAAATGTTAGCCGGTCATGTGCTATGTCTGGCTTCACCGCAACTTCAGGTTTCAGTGATATTAATGTTTAGGTTTACTTGTAAGAGACATAATTCCTTTAGATTGAGATTTATGGCTTCGGCTCTTCATTAAATGAAGCCATGTACTAGTTTTGGCTTCTCCATGTTCGTCGTGCAGATATTTGAAATTATTGCTCTCGTTTGTCTGCCGTTGTTTTGCTCCTGGTTGAAGCTGCTGGATTTGAGCTTACAGCGGAAGAACTTGATGGTGTCCGTTTGTTGCTGGACCAAAGCCTAGTTAATCCTTCAAGATCTCGTGAGAATTTGACAAACGGCTCTCTGGAGAGCGCATCTTTTCGCCTTTCTTCTCTCCTGTGAGTTACAATCGTTCCCTTCTACAGTTCTTGACTACTTGCAAGAATATTACAGTTTCCATGGCAACCTATAGGAGTACTTTTCGAGGTAGAACGAACTCACCGAATGCATTAATATGAACTGTACGTTGACTTTTTTCGATGCTCAAATGTTTTCACCAAACTGTGCAATTACATATATAATGTTGTCCCAGTGCATTCAGGATAAGCTTATTGGTAAAAAAATCACTTGGAATGCATCAGATTTGTCTTCTTCTGATAGGCTGTCTTTTTATTTATGTTCACATTGTTTTTTTATTTTCTCCGATAGCTGTGCGCTAGCACCACTCCCTATTTAGTCTTTGATTTTAGAGCATGATTGAATTCAAAGCTACTAAATTGTTAAGGATCTGTTAGTTAGCCACAGTCTTCATTATTAATTTTCAGTTGACGTGTTGTTGTTTTTTTTACTGTGTCATCCTAGTCTAAATCTTTGATTGCATATCATTCCATTCTATGTGCCAAATTGCGCAATATTATTTTTTGCTGTTATATTGTGAAGGCAATTTTAAGAATTCTTTCATTGCCTCTATCAAAAGTAACCTGATTTCTTTTAAATATTGGTTGCATTTTTTCTAATCATTTTAACATAATCTACTTTTTCTGGTAACAAATTTTTCTAAAACATCGCTGTAGTTTAAAGAGCTAATGGTAATAATGATCCTTTGACTTCAGAGGATGTGCAGTTTGCTAGTTGCCGTCTTTATACAGTTTTTCTTCCTTTCTTATTTGGTTGCTTTTGTGCACATGATATTACTGCTTTCGTATTTGACTTTTATTTTTTTAACATTATAAGTTTCTTTTGTTTGTTTTTCGTCTTCTATTTTTGTTGTCCAATCGTGTAGGGGAAGTGTTGGAAAATTATCATAGGAAATCGGCAAAACCCGGTTATTTGGTGTTTTACGATTCCAGTGAGACATCTGAGGAAGGTATGGGTGTGAACCTGGCTTTAGGTCCAACAGATAAAAAATTAGCTGCATTTTTGGGAACTACAGTGTGTTATATCAAGTGTTTTGGCATAGTGTAATGGCGTTATGTTGAGTCCAGTAATGTAGAGCTATGTTTATTGATCTAGTGCTAGTGATGTTACTAACGTTATGTGAAAATAGTCCAGTAATAGTTTGACAGCACGGAATTTGTGCACAAGATTGTTAAACGCTCTGCAATCTGCGGCTTGACTTAGAAAAACGTTATAGCATAGAGACTGTAGGTACTTTTTGCCTTAGGTGATCAAAGTTTATGTATTTATGCTTTGTAGCCTCTAATTTAATTAGAAATGTACCACTTTACATTATTTTAGAAGCATAGCATAGCATTTCCGCTTACAAAGATTGCCGTTTTGTAGTTTTCAACTCCATGCAAACTATGTTTTGCTTGCTTTCCCCTTTCCCGCAGGCAAGTATTTTTGGACCAAGCATTAGTACAATGTACGTAAAAATATTTGAATAATTTATTTATTGCAGTTAGAGGCTGTCATAGTAAAAGGTTTAGTTATTTTTTGTTTGCGGTTTTAATCTTACCCTCAGCAAAAACGTGTTACGTAAAGAATTGCCAAAAGTTTGTCAGATATGTCATTGAATCAGTTGCCTTGGATGTTACTGTATTGTGTTCAAATAATTCCAAAGTTAGTCATGACTGCCTCTTATTTTATCTTCATGAAGGAATGGTTTAGGTTGAAGGACCACTAATGCTAGTGCTATATGCATTACGGTTTTTCTTATGCTTTCCGAAGATTTTCTTTTTTTGGTACTTACTTTAGTTTAAAAAATGAAATTATTGCAGTATGTGTTTACCACAATGAAATGTGTTTTGCAATGTACCATGACTATGATCTTGTTGTAGATGAGGACACGATGCTTGGCGATCAGTCGTATCGTTATCTGACTACCGATGAAATGAAGTCAATGGGCGACGATTCTATCATGCCCGAGCAGAAAATGGATAAGCTTGACGAAGCTGGTAATTGTTCTTAGTTGTTCGTAGCGTATTCATTTTTGAGAGAACAGTCAATGTTTGGAGAATGTGAAATTTGATTAGAAAATTCGCCGATGGTGTTGTGATTGAGTTTGAGGGAGAGGCAGTGTCTTGCTTTCCATGATTCTTAACCATGACGTCAGTTCAGGAATAATAAATTATTCTGAAAAATTGTTCATTGAACATAGTTTGAGCACATGTGTTCTTATTGTTATGCAAAAATTGACATTTATCCTCAGAAAGTAGAGAATGGTGTTTGTCAATATGCATGTTTTCTACATAGAGGAAATGGTATCACCAAATGTATTATTTTGCTTAGTAATTTGAAAAACTGATACACTGCCACTCGATAGATTTGCTCACCTATTTTGATTATAATGTTGTAATTTGCTGTTTGAAATCAATTGTCTTGTTTTATTTGACGGAAAATGGACTAAGTCATTGCTAATTTTATCAGAATGTAATTTACATAAGCAGGCTTCACTAAAGTGCAAGTTTTTGCTTCAATTATAGTGCAAAACATGCACAACGTATAATATAAGCTTAAATTTTGATATGCACTACCGTGGTTCTACATACACCTGTGGTTCCAAATGGTGGCTGATGTTGATGGTCTAATTTTTTTCTAGGTCTTGACCATGATGATGAAATAATTCTGAAGCAGCAAAGAGCCGGCTTAATTGAAATGAGTCCGCCGCCCACGGCTCCAATGATGAATGGAATTCCCGATAACGAAGCTCGGTACAATGTTTATAATCAGCGGGTAAGTTTCAACTTCAACTTTTTTATGTTTATTTGTCCAAAAATCTCTTGGAGAACGAATGTGACCTTGACTTTTGTACATAAATTCCGAGGCTGAGACTGGAGACCCTTACCAAATAACTACATCCTCTAATGAAATAAAATAACTCGCCCTTTTTGATGGACAATTAGATTGGCTAACCTTGGAGTTGTATCCATCTAATAAGTGTCCAGAATTAGTGTTGCGGAGCTTTGAAAATGGGTTTTAGACAATTTCGGGTTGACTTTAGTACTTTCGAAATTTTAACTACATTGATGATGGTTGAACTCTATCGTGTTTTGGTTAACTTTGTCAATGATTCTGCTGATCTTGTTTAGAAGTAATAATGACCAACTCAAAGTACTTTCTTTCCTGTTTAGAAGTAATAATTACCAACTCAAAGTACTTTCTTTCCTGTTTAGAAGTAATAATTACCAACTCAAAGTACTTTCTTTTGTGTTTAGAAGTAATAATTACCAACTCAAAGTACTTTCTTTCATACGCACATTCAGTTTTAGTTGTTTTTGCTTGTTCCAAAGTGTACTATTTAAGTTATAATTTTGTCTTGTCGTTTCTGCCTTGCCTTGTAAGCTTCTAGCTGTGTCACTTGCTTTCTCTACCTACTTTTAGGTGAAAATGTATCAGCGGTATCAGCCAAAGGTAACCTGCTTGGGTTTTTGTCACCTGCATGTTTTGTCACGGATTTTTTGCCTGTTTTATAAATCACTAACATGCATTTTGTGACAGTCATATGTTCTTTGGTAAACGAGCAGTTGCTTTGAGAGTTTGGGAATAAGTGTAATTAAGTCATTATGCCCACCAGTTTTTTTATATTTAACTTTTTACTTCAGTGTAGTGTGTTATGACAGTACTTTAGCATGTTTAACACTCTACTGCTTGAGTTATTTTATGTAATGTATTTTAATACAGACGTCATTTACCTTTTTACACTAAAGTATTAATTCTTTAGCGGACTTTGTCTTATAAGATATAAGCATTTGCTTGAATTTTCTTCACCATAAATTGTGATTTTGTTACGGTAGTTTTTGCTGAGCATTTGCGTCTAGCAAGTGGTTTTCTGTAGAGCATACGAACAATGTAGGTGCTTACCGTTATGTTCTAAAATCGATATTGCGATGCGACACAAGATTGGCTGATACAACAATGAAGTTATTCACTTGTTTGATTAGCTATGTTAGCGCATTTTTATTTCACGATAAAGTTTTTTGTTCGCTGTGAAAAATTAACGTTTTTAACCGTACTACGAAAGCTTTATACGTGTTTCAAGTCATGCGTTTTTGCAACTGGTGCGCCAATGCGATCCGACATGGCATCTAATGTAAACTGTATAAGTGTTGGTTTGGTTCAATGTCGAGTGATTGTTTTACAATTGTTTATCATTGTTTATGCACTTAAACAGACAAACAACGGAGAGGATCGAATTAAATGTAGCCTCTGAGTTTTGCATAAGTGTGTTGGTGTGTTTATGTGTGAATTTGGCAGGACATTGTAATTGTTTTCTGATTTCAAATTCTTGTTTGCCATCTGCTTTAAAAACCATAACAGGGTTTAATAATAACTAATGTGTTTAATTAATTATGAATGACATCAAGGTGGCTTGTATTTTGTAGATGTACGAGCCTCCGGTTCACAGCTTCAACATTGATAAGTATCAGAACGTGTTGACTAGTGTAGAACCTGTGACGGTGTTAGACGGCGAGGAGAAACAGATGCGTGAATACCCGGAGTACCAGGGCAAGTTTGAACCTGACAACATCGCGGTCGACAGAACCCCGTTGCATGCTGGGTAAGATCACTGAGATTAGTGCATTTTTTTCGTTATGTAAACTTGATGGCTATTCGGGGGCTTGGGGAAAAGGCAGTCACAATGAAGAGCAACTAGATTATTTTATAAGGATACCGCTAAGTGCACGCGTGCATAAGTGCCATCCAGTGAAAGTGCTACTTGCCCAAGAGGATAAAATATGAGGATGTTTCTAGACGTATGGAGACTCTGAGGTAGTTTCACAATATGATTGCTCGCGTCTTTTTTATGGTGGCTTAAAATTCCTTTAATAACTTATACTCTTTTAAGGCTTCTGCAAAAATTGGTGATGTGCAGGAATACTCTTTTAAGGCTTCTTTAAACATTCGTTATGTGCAGGAATACTCTTTTAAGGCTTCTTCAAACATTGGTTATGTGCAGGAATACTCTTTTAAGGCTTCTGCAAACATCAACCTCCCAATTCAGTTCTGTACATTGTGTACCATATGCATTATACATCCAGAAAATCTGATATAATTGCCGTTTTATGTACTGTATTTGGCAGTTATATTTCTTATGGAATCAAAGTTCACTTGAAAATTGACTAGTGCTCAAAAACAACATTTTTTGTTTCAGTATTGGTAATTTTTGTGAAAGACCACAGGTCTGATGTAGTTTTTTACTAGTACTTTACCTTCGTTTCGTTTCAACTTTTTTAATCCCTACTTTGTTTTTCTGAGAAACGATTCACTGTATGTATCATACAGTATACGAATTTGCGTATGTCGTCCTATGTCTTGTCTTATGTAGTATGTTATGATATATAATGTATGCACAATTTATATATGTTCCTTCTACATCGAAGTGTAGCTGTGTTATAAATTATTCATATGAATTTTTCCAATTGATGCTTAATTCTTTTATCACACACTGTATCACACCTCACTTCTTTATTGTTGCTTCTCCATGATTAGGAGCTAAAACAAGTTTTTATGCTGTCTCATGTGTTGTCTTGTTACCACCCACAAGCAGTAGTAGGTGCATTTAACAACTGATTGTATTAAAAGTTCTTGTGTAAGCATTTCACTAAGCAAATCAAGAACTATTGTGTTTCATTGGCAAAGTAGAAATTTTTATTGCTTTTGTAAATAGTTTTAGTCTTGGGATTTTGCTGCACGGCAAAGTATAGACTACCTGACCAGGCACTACTAAATTATTCGAATGAATCCAGAACCAATACTTGTTTCTTTTTTGGTTTTAAGTTGACATAATACACACGAAATTTACTGACAGTTTGCATTCGACAAGTGTGTCGTATTTCCTGCACAGTACCACAACGCAAAACAACAATTGTACCTCACATCAAAGTTACCTGCACTTTTATGTATGAGCAACCGTGTAACCTGACAATCTCTCAACGTCTCAATTGTGCTGTGCTGCAAAATCTTACAAGATACATTTTGTTTTCATAATTGTCTCGCACAGACAGGATCGACACTCACCACTAACCAACTTCTTTTGTCTTTTCGCAGCAAACTAAAATTTAAAACGTAAGTTTCTTGTTGCAGTTGAAATTCTTGGTGTTTCTTTGCTGTATTTGTATCCAAGTTGTGCAATTATAGCTACTTATGTTTAGCATGATCATGTTAGCTGCTTTTGCAGAAATACCTGTTCTCTCTTGTAAAGCATCATTGTTGTCTGTAGATTTGTCTAGTTGTTTATCTATGGTATTAGGTACTTTGTATTTGTAGGTTTTTTGCTTGTAATGCTTGAAAGTGTTCTTCCCTTCCATGTTTGGCTGTTATATACAAGATGGTTACTTTTCACGTTTTAATCATTTTAATTATCTAGACATTTAAAACGCTGGGATTTGATGCTACGGAAAACGTAAGCACGATTTGGTGATAGTTGAACACTCGGTGCATAAAACATCTGAACAGCTATTTTGCTGTTCAATTGTTTCAAGATGATTCCGAGCATGGCGGTTTACTCCACCTACGTGCACAGTGATCGTTTGTACCAAAAAGTGTGTGTGTGCATTTTGCCGTGTGCAAATATTGTAAGTGATTTTGTCGTTTGTTACACACAGAACGTTTCGCATATTTGGCGAGCTTGAACAGGAGCATGGGATCTCACTGTATGACCACATATCCAGCAGGTTAGATGGTTTGCGACATGTTTGCTAAAAACTAATCACCTCCACTAACTGCATTTCACCTTCCTAATCTTCGAATAATTCCACATTGCACCATTTTCTACGTTTCACCATCGGGGAGCGTAAATTGCTCTAGTATTCATAATTGATTACTACGATGATTATACCTTTCAAAGGATAAATGCGAAGTTGTAGTCACTGTAGTGGGTTTGCTTTAATTCTAAACATTCATTTACAATACTAAAATGCTAAATGGTAAATAGTGTTAATTTGGGCTGTTTGTGCTGAACATTGGGTTGAAACCTGCATTAACGTAATTTTATTGCTCCCAAGAAATATTTCTTGCAGTCTTTGGTACATTTGTGTGCCAATGTTAGCAAGGACTTCTTATTTTTTTATTGCTTCAAAGGTTTTCTGTTAAATTTCTTTGATCTTTTGTAACTTTGATCTGGTCCTTGTTTTGATTAATAAAAATCAATTTGCGTACAATTTGAGTTTTCTGACTATCGTGCACTAGTTGAGCTTCTCATAATTATCATATGTATCAAATGTATGCATAATTATGTCTTCAGGGTTTGGCGTTTTCCTGTATGCAGAGATTGGTAAATTTTCATTCATTTATGCAAATGCTTTGTTCAGCATGTGCAGTAAATGATACTGTAAGCTATTGCTCACAATGCTAACAAAGATTTTGCGAAGCTGCCGATAACCGTCGCTGTGTGTGCGTTAATCTGAAACGAATCTAATCTTGATTTGGCAATGCCATCTTGAAGTTGCTAGTTAACAACTGTTCAAATGGCAATTGCTTTTTTTAAAATTGTGTTGTTTTGTTTGGGGAGGAAAAAGAGTTAAGGGAATTTAACAGAATGCATGCTTTGCTGTTCATAATGTAATTTAAAAGAATCTACAAGAGTTTTATATCAAACTTGTGGTACGGTACAACAGCATCAAAATTATTGATGTCATGACCGTTAGGCGCAACAATTTTGACAAAGGGTCGTTTGAGACAAAGTAATAATGTGTTTTTGGTGAGTCAGTGGTGCACACTGGGAAGTTGAGTCAGTGACATTTTATCAGTTTGCACGAACATCTTAAATTATTAAGAATTTTCTTTTTTAATTACATAAGTCTTTCACGCAGGTAATCAATGTACTGAGTCATTGGTTCTTAACGTTTTTTACTGCTGGTACTGCCTGAAGTCGAGCAAAGTCGTCTGGTACCCCTTGTAGAAATTAACAAAAAGTATGTATATAGGAACAAAGTAGATTTTTTAAACACATGCCCACACTATTTCTGCGGTATAACTCCAGTTTAACGTCATAAATTATTTAATACAAAGTGCGCCGCAATTTCTACGGAAATAAAGATTCAGGCGGTTCACAGTGCAAACCTATTTACGTATTTAGTAAAAGTATATTTTAACAGTGTTTTAACGATTGGGGTCGGGGTTCAACTACTTTATCCTCTTTGTTTAGCTTTGAGAGTTGTATCTTTTTCTGAGTCGCCCTCAGGGCAAAATTTTTGATAAACCAGATCTGCGTTTGGTACCCCCTGGGACGCCGTTTGGTACCCCCATTGGGTACCAGCAACCAGGTTAAGAACCACTGTACTAAGTAATATAACTTTGTATGGAAAGTTTTTTGGAAAGTTATTTAAAATTGTTATTTCTTCCCCTTTAAATGTCTTTGAGTTCCGGAAACAAAAATTGTCTTGTGTGGTTTAATTGACGAAAGCAAAACCAATAATTTCATCTATGAATAAACGGAAATAATTGCTTATTAATGTGCTAAAATTGGTTTGAAAAAATTCTCACTCCGAACAACTCTCATGAATCAAATGCCGTACCCGCACTAGTACTACGGTTCGAAGTCCACAGACAAAGTAAATAGCAATTCAAATACTATGGGGGTTGGAATGGGAACATGTTAGTGTAACGTTTACATGTGAAATGCACTGCGAAGGTACGGAGTTGTTCCCTTAATTTACATATTGGCATTCGGTAATCGTGGATTATTGTGTTTTTGTTCGATATTGCGGGTGAGTTTTGCATAGGTATGGTTGAGTTAAGAAATTCTCAACTTTTTGATGAGCAAATATGTTGTTTCAAATCATTTTATTTCATGGCTTCTGTGAGAGCATAGCATATTTGCTATATTTTTGCTTTTATTTGTTTCCTACATTTGAATAACAACACATGGCAGCCTAACATACGTGTTAACACAGCAATTATTGGCATTCTTATAGTGATTAGAATACTGGCATTCTGAGTTTAATAATTCTCATCTCTTCAGATGCATTATTTTTGAATTATTTTGTGTAATAGATGTTAACATCATGTTGTGGTGGCAGTTTATAATTATGGCTGATGGACAGAAGAAAATCATTTTCATTACTCTAAATTTAAATTTATGCTGTATTGTCATCATACTTTTTTGAGTTTTGGATAGTGCTGCCATCTTCAGGTGTTCTTGTTAAAATTGTTAAATGTTTCTCTTTACTGTTTAAATTTCCATTGGCTTCTACAGTTTATGAATGCATAATCTCTAAACCTGTTTTCACACCTAAATGATTTCACCTGTAGTTTTGGTCACTTGGTTTTCTGCTTTTCAACATGACACTACGTCGCTATTTATGTAGACACTTCAGAATAAAATCTTAAAACTTCAAGTTTTTTGGTTTCTTCAAACCAGTTATAGTAGTGTTATAAACGAAGATTTATAAAGGATTTTTCTAATTGCATCACAACCAGTAGAATTTTGCTAGTTTAGTCAGAGTTTATTATCACATCATTAATATCACAGAATCCTAACAGAAGAGCAGTGTCGTCTCACAGTTTCTTACTTAAGGTCAATATATTTTGAACTTGTGCAAGACCTAGTGAAATTGTCAAAAGCATTGTTCTTGAAAACACAATTGCTTTATCTAGATTATCGATTTATTGATGCTTTTTGTAGTTTTGTCTCTTTCTTTTAATCTTTTGCATTCAGGCAAATTTTTGTTACTTCTCTTTTTTGGCACTCGTGCTTTTTTGCTCGTCCTTGTTTTGTATTTCAATCTTAAATGCGAGAAGAAATAATTGGAAGGGTAATAAATGGGTAGGAAGGAGATATCTAACTAATGACGTAATGATATCTAAATAATTATTTGACTTTGCGTGGAACACTGTAGACACGTTGGGCTGTGCATCAATGTCACTCTCACTTTGCTCATTGTAAAATCATAATCAGCTGCTTTGATGGAAGTAATGGACCTCTTATCATTGGTTCCTAAATACCAAGAGAGATAGAGTGTGTGAGAGTGAGTGAGTGAGAGAGAGAGAGAGAGTGTGTGAGTGAGTGAGTGAGTGAGAGAGTGAGTGAGTGAGTGAGAGAGAGTGTGTGTGAGTGAGTGAGTGAGAGAGTGAGTGAGAAAGTGATTGAGAGAGAGTGAGTGAATGAGTGAGTGAGTGAGCGAGAGAGAGAGAGAGAGTGTGTGTGTATGTGTGTGTGTGTGTGTGTGCGTGCGTGCGAGCGAGCGAGAGAGAGAGAGAGCGGGAGAGAGAGGGACAGTGAGTGAGTGATTGAGTGGGTGAGTGAGTGAGTGTGTGAGAGAGAGAAAGAGAGAGAGAGATTGCTTGGTCATTCTTAGATACAGAACAACTACGTATCTTCACTCTTTTTTCCACGGACCACTTATCTGTTGAACTGTTTACCAGAAGAATGTTTGCGTTATTATTTACCACCTCATTGCTTCAAGATGAACATCAACACACGTTGCTCATTACTAGACAAATATACTTTATAAAATCTACTTTCAAGAATGCTTTACTTTTGGATTCACATTCATATTCTCACATTCAAATTGTAGTCTCACACCTTGAGTTGCCATTGCACTAGGCTGTGTGATTTATATAAAAACTTTTAATGCCTGCATGGTGAACGTAAAGGCTTCTTTCCGAATTTCCTGTATTTATTATTGTTGCTGATCATCTATCAGTTTCTAATTTAACTGTGGCACGTGTTTGTCATGACAGCAATGTGTAGTGTTACAGCTTTATGGCGTATGAGATTGTAAACATGTGGTTTGAGCTCAGAACGCAGCTGCAGACTCCTCTAAATAACTTGCTAGGGCCTCTTCTCCATTAATCAAACTCATCTGTCTCCCGTGATGAACCTGGTTAGTTTTGGATCACATGAAGGATGTGTGATTTTTTTGACAGCAATTGACTAACCGCATTTGAGGTGGTGAAAGTTGGAAATTTGAATGCATGATAAAGTTCATTAATTAATATACAAGTGACAGAAAGACATGGTAGAAGGTTAAATGAACTAATCCAAATGCTTTTCTAAACCTTCAAAATCATTAATTGGCTTAATCTGTACAATCAAACTTTATTGTGCGTGCACTTGAATTTATTTGTCTGGTGCCGTTGTTTTGCGAACAGGTTGAAACGCATGTACATATTTTGTACATATTTACATGTACATGTACATATTTTGTACATGCGTGAGAAATATTTTTTCATCCATTTGCATTATTCAATAAATTCAGAGTGTTAAATTTAATTACGATAATTAGTTAAAGCATTTTATACAGTTTGTCTTAAACAAGGCCCTTGGCTACTTAAAGCAATAGCTATAAATTAATTGTGGCTAGACCAGAATCTAGCTTTTTCAAGGATGAACCTCTGAAATAAGATGCTGGGCTGGCAAATGTGTCTTTATCTACTTTTTGATACATGTATGTCTTTCCTTGCGGAGATAGTCAGGGCATTGGGACAGCTAAAACTGCTCAGAGTACTCTTACCTTAAGTGTTTTTTACCTGTCACGCATCCATCTGCTCTCCAAGTCTGGCACTGCTTCGTCAAGCTCGTGCCATGATCACTCAGCTTTTCCTCTCTGCTTCCAGCAGGCTGAGCAATGGTCATTTAGTTCTTCCACTGCATCTGTTGATGCGCATTCCGATCTCATTCCGGTAATTGACAACAGGTCATCCCTCCTGCTCTATCAGTGCAGCAGTAGCCTCCTGGCTGTGAGCGTGGTTTCCCTAACGCGGCTTCAGAATGTGGCTTCCCTAGTGTGTGCTCAATCTACTTTTTGGCTTCTTTAGACACAGTTTTTTGTTACATATGCAGCAATCAATGAATCTGGCATCGACTTTGACACAATTTCAACTTGTCGTGGTTAACTTATTTTGTGTGCAGTAGTTTTTGCTCACGTGTTGTACATATAGAAGCGTATTTATGTGTGTCATTCTACACTATTCATGATCAGTGATTTCAATTCTTTGCTACGGTTTTCGTCATTGGTGATCTTGTAAATCACTGTGACTGAGAATCGAATGCAGAGGCGCTACATGAACTAAGTCGTTGAACTATTTCATATACTTTTCCTATAACACTTGTAATTACTTTGTTTTGTAAGTTCAGTGTTGAACTAGATCGGGTATTTTTCCCTGGTAATCACTGGTAGAACACTGGTATCTACTGGATCTTTTCATTAACACCAGAAACAATATATTTATCTTGTCTTTGTGCCTGATGGCATTTTGATTTTTCTTTACCATCATATAAACATTAAAGATTGATGTATCCTGTACACCCAGTTTGGTACTGGCCTCCCATCCTGTACTGGGAATGGGAGAAAGAATGGTGGTGGTTATGGCTGCTGCATTGTCCCTGGAAGTGGGAGATGAAAAGAAGGGCGTAAGTACTTCACCGCACTTGTAAAATGTCCTGTATGAATGCATAATCTACTAGCTACATTTCATCTTCTTTGCCCGAGCTACAGTGTGAGTTTGTATAAACCTTGTAGGTTCTGTTTGACAGTCTGAGTCAATTTGTAATCATTCGGCATGGACTGCTATTTTCTTCCAGCATTTTCACCTGTCTTGAATCTTGACAGTTCCCTTTGTGTCCATTGTATTTAATTGTTTCTATTGCATTTAATTGTTTCTGTTGTATTTAATTGTTTCTGTTGTAATTAATTGTTTCTGTTGTATTTAATTTTTTCCCTTGTATTTAATTTTTTCCGTTGTATTTAATTGTTTCCGTTGTATTTAATTGTTTCCGTTGTATTTAATTGTTTCCGCTGTATTTAATTGTTTCCACTGTATTTAATTGTTTCCGTTCTTTCCATTGTATTTAATTTTTTTCGCTGTATTTAATTGTTTCTGTTGTATTTAATTGTTTCTATGTTATTTGATTGTTTATGGTCATTTGTTTTTATTTTTCTTGCTTTGTGTGCGGGTCTACATGATAACTGGTTTATTGGGAAAAGTAGATTGTCTTTTTCTAAATGGTTGATTTTTTCGTGTCTGAATCAATGCATCTCTGTTGGATATTGTCAGCTGCGTGCTGTATATTGCAAATTAGTGGATTTTGCTTGGCTTGCAAGGGGATTTACGCCTAATTAACTAGAACTTAACCAGTAATCCTCTACTGTTCTTAATTTCGTACAAATACACTTATCATTTCATTGTGTTTGCAGCGAGCTGCACTAATCACATATTGCCATCTTCTGTTTTAATTTTAGCTACTACAAAATTAAGATTCAGTGTTTAAAAAGCACTTCATTAAACTTTCACGCAAGCTGAGCAGCACCACTGCAAAAATTGCTAAAAGAGAATTAAGATCTTGCCAAATGAAATGCTAAAATAATAAGAAGAGCATGAATAATTCACTGAAATTATGATGGTTCTGTAATCAGCCGTGTATTCTGATTAATTATTCACTGTATTTTACATCTTATTGGTGGCTGTATAAAGATAGGCTTGTAAATTTCTCCCCTGGAAGTCATTTTGATTGATTTTTCTATAGTTTGTGTATCACCCCAGGGCATGTTTGCATTGTCCACGCCTTGCAGTGGTCATAGCTGATTTATGCGTTCTGGTTACTGGAATGGACGAGGAAAGTCAGTGTATGCTCACCATGACTTTGTGTAAATCAGCAGTTAAAGGAAAACTGAATGATTGTGTAAACATGAGCTTAGAATAAAAAATGCTCTAAAATATTGAAAACTACAATAGCTTTTTTTAAATCAAAGCTTAGATTAAATAATAATTACCTCGGATACTCAAATTTCATGAAACTTTCAAAGCTACACGCGGTTCAGTGAATTTACGTAGAGCCCATTTTTCATGACATCATGCGTTTAAACAGTACTGTAACACTTATGGAAATGTGCTTGATGCACAAGCAAAGATGCCTACCATTGCACAAACTGTGGTTAGTTTGTGACATAAACAATAGCTGTGTTCGGTTACCGTTAATTAAATTTCTAAGCTAATTATTCAAATATAAGGAACAATTGTTAACTTTTATAGGCAAGAAAACGTATATTTTGGACAGTAAATTAAAATGAGATTGAGTGTAAAGAATCGGCCGGTTTTCCTTTAACGTTCTAATGCTGCATTTACACCGAATGCTGTTAGTTCATTTTAATTTTCCCCTTGAGTGAAAGCAGGTACTCTGCTGACTGATCAGGAGGGTTTCTTGTTTGTTTGCTTGCAGCTTCTGGCCTAATTTTAGACCGCCAAGTCAGTGTTTTTCTACATCCGAGAAACTTGTGCTGAGCATCCTCGATTCCTGACACCAGCAAACTACACGGTGGACTAAAAAAATTCTATCTATTTTTGAGAAGTTGGGCCCTAGAATTTGTTTGCTAGTATTTGCAGTGGATTGCAGAACAGCTTAGATACAAATATTAATGAGTTTTGCACTTTCCATTCTGCTTTCAAATGCTCCCTGTAAGCTTTTTGCTAGCTGCTGTTTGCTTTTGAGATGGTCATAAACTAAATTTTATTGCAATTTGTGGATAGTCAGCATACTCCTTACGAGGTAAAACAAGGCTGTACGTGAACAGGGTCAACTGCCATTTTGATGTTAAAAATTTCAGGCTAATTAAAACTGTTTTATTCATTTATGACTACGATTAGTGTGGGTGGAAAACTAGTAAGTTGTGCAACACCCAAGCTGGTCTGCAGCAAGTGTAAAAAACTTTAGGGTGGAAATGGTATTAAATGAAACTTGTGTTTGTTTTTAATTTTATAAATTTATGTTTAATACAATTGTTCAATGAATTCGGTGCGTTCACGTGAGTAATGTTGGAAGGTTCGAATCTGTGTTTCTGATTGTTTTTTTTTAAATTGAATAGCTGTATACAGGCTGTGCACTTAACAGGTTTGATCATTTTTGTGAACATTCATCTTACGTTCTTTTTAAATTTAAGTACTGATATTGTGTTATTCTGCTTCGTAATGTTTTCCTTATAGAAACACGTGTGACTCTTAAGCTATTTTTATTCATTTGACTTAACTTTCCCCTTCTTAATCAATGTTTTCATTGTCCTGTTTTCATAAATCCAACAGTTTCTTATTAAAAATACTCTTAGAAAAATTGATTTTAGCATTATTAGTCATGTTTTAATGAGAGTTGATCTTATTGACAACTATATGCCACATGTAGAAGGATGTCATAATATTACTTTAGACAAAGTTTTTGTCTTGTTGAACATCAGTTTGTGGTGAATTAATTAGTTGTTGTGTCAGTAAGCACTCCAGTTGACATCAATTTTATGTGAGAAGAATGAAAGACTAAAACAGAAAAAGTTTTTTTCTCATTTAACATCAGTTTGTGGTAAATTAATTGGTTGTTGTGTCAGTAAGCGCTCAATGTAAATACTCCAGTTGTCAACAATTTTATGTGAGAAGAATGAAAGACTAAAACAACATTCCGAATGTTTAGGATGTGATTGTAATCAAAGGGCAACGTTCTCTACCGGGGTGGCCTTACGTAAAACCTAAAACATGTTTGTTTGTTTGTTTGTTTTTCTTTTTATTCTTCTAAATGTTTTCGAGATAAAATTTCTAATGTTGCACGTTTGTCGAAGTTTTCAAATTTAGTTTCTTTACGGTTCATCTTTCGTCTAGGTCATTTGGGCTGAGAATTTTTAAAGTATATGTAGTTCTCACTGCGATTATTTTTAGCGTTGCGTAAACATGTTTCTAGTACGCGGTCCTGGTTGAAGATGTCGTCAGTTGCTACATTTTGTTTTCCTAAAGATTTGCTGGGATAACAAATGCCACATGTAAACTGTTTAGCGCTTTGTGGTTTTTTATAGCATTTTTATGTTTAAGCAAAGCGTTTCTAGCTTATAGGAACTGTCCTAATAGGAATCTTAATTATGATTATCTTTATAGGGTGTGCCATGTATAAATACGTATCCTATATAATTATAGCGTAGTTTACATGTAGTTTATACTTCAGTAGAAATAAAAAATTTGTACGATAGAATTTTCACACATTTGATAATAAATTTTATGAGACTAACTGATGCACTTGCTTTTCGAATTATTCTCGAAGATTTTCCGCATTAGAAAAGTTTTGCACTGCAGACGGATCAAAAGTAGACGTTTTTGTTTCGCATAGCAGAAAGTTTGCTATATACGTTTACTGGGAGTGACTGTCTACCGAGACTTGTGCGCATTAAATATACGAAAGGTTAAAAATGCATTTTATCTCTATTAGTTTTTTCTACTTTTGACACCTTACTGTTGCATAATAATTAGGTAAGAATCAACAAAGGACACCTGGGTTTGAGTTTGTTTCAAAAGTGGGCTGTAAATCGGTCTATGTTTGGAACCAGTCTTAATCTAGTATAAAAATCAGAATGTTATTAATATCACCTACAACTACTGCCTTGTTTACAAGCTCAAAAAAGTCGGATTCTTCCTGGGTTACCTAATGAATTCTCTGGAGAAAAATTTAGTACAATGGGTTAGGAACCTGATGAATTCTCTGGAGAAAAATTTAGTAGAATGGGTTAGGTATGCTTAACCTGTAGGTCTCTATAGACTTTAATTATATTTGAATGCATGTAGAAAGTGTTATATTTATATGTTAACTGGGAGTGATTAAATGGAGCTTTTGTAACAGCAACTAATCAGTGGTGAGTTTGTTAATCGCATGCTTGTAAGCAAATTTAGATTGAGTCAGTATGTGCTATTGATGTGTATTGCAAAGAAATTGTCTGTTGTCTCTTGTAGGTTAAACGGGCAATTCTGTTTCAGAATTATTGTTCTTTTTACAGAATTAAACAAAAACTAAAAATGTTAATTTATTTTGTTTAGTGCATAGAAAATCTTTCATTGTTTTTTTATCATTAAATCAAAATGACCATTGATATTGATATTATTATTTGTGTTGTTGTACATTGTTATTCTTTTGTAAATTATTTGTCAGTTTAGCTTGATACGGGTGTTTAATATGTGTAACGTTTTGCTTAAAATAGTCCATCATTTTTTGCATACCATGAACTTGTGTAATTTCGAATATTTTGCTGTTTTAGCTTCTTGGTAAGTTTCATGGTGGACGCAAGAGGTGGCGCCATGCGTGGCTGCCGTCACAGTGGCGTACGGATCATCATTCCCCCGCGCAAGGCTCCGTCGCCGATGCGGATCACTTGTAAACTAGTGAAAAAGGAGAAACTGATGCATCCACCCCCGCTGATGGAGGGAGAGGCGCTTGCTAGTCGAGTGCTAGAGATGGGTCCTGCAGGGGCGAGATTTTTAGGGTGAGATATTTCTTAGATTCAGTTTTAAAATTTCAGATAGGTTTGCCGAATGTTTTGCTTGAAAGCAAGTGTTTAAAAATACATCCAAACCACTAAAGTGTTTTATATACAGTTTCTCAGTACGTAAACAAATAGTTTTTAATGTGCGTTATCTTATAATCATAATTTATAAAAACCTATTATAGACTGGAATAATTCAACAAGGTCTTCATTTACTAAACACGTTTTCAAAAGCTATAGGCAATTGCTACTTCGTGCTCGGAAAGGGGTGCTTATTCAGTTTTATCATTTTGCGATGAAGCCGTCAGTACCTGTCCTCTTGTGTGTCTAAATGATTACCTGTCTACTAGAAGCAGATGTCAATTGACTCGTGCATTACGTATTTTCATTATAATATTAATTACAACACATTTGGATGATATTTGCACAAAGTTGTACAGAATCACAGCAGTGTGTCATCTTTTATTTTATATATTATATTTAATTAAAGGTTTCCACGTTACAACACTGTTTTTATATATCAGTATATCGTCATCATCATCATCATTATCATCATCGTCATTATCATCATCATCATCATCATCATCGTCGTCGTCATCATCATCATCATTGTCGTCGTCATTGTCGTCGTCGTCATCATCATCATCACCACCATCACCATCAACCGTCACAGCACTTTCACCCCGGCGCCCTATCTTGCTATTCTTTTGACTTTCTTCATTATTTGGTATTGGCAAAAATGAGAACGAAAACAGATATTAAATATTTTTGTAGTACCTATTAGTGGACATTGAAATTTACCATTGTTGTAGAAAATGGCCTACATTAGGCCTATTAGTGGACTTTGAAATTTACCATTGTTGTAGAAAATGGCCTACATTAGGCCTATTAGTGGACATTGAAATTTACCATTGTTGTAGAAAATGGCCTACATTAGGCCTATTAGTGGACATTGAAATTTACCATTGTTGTAGAAAATGGCCTACATTAGGCCTATTAGTGGACATTGAAATTTACCATTGTTGTAGAAAATGGCCTACATTAGGTCTATTAGTGGACATTGAAATTTACCATTGTTGTAGAAAATGGCCTACATTAGGCCTATTAGTGGACTTTGAAATTTACCATTGTTGTAGAAAATGGCCTACATTAGGCCTATTAGTGGACATTGAAATTTACCATTGTTGTAGAAAATGGCCTACATTAGGCCTATTAGTGGACATTCAAATTTACCATTGTTGTAGAAAATGGCCTACATTAGGTCTATTAGTGGACATTGAAATCTACCATTGTTGTAGAAAATGGCCTACATTAGGCCTATTAGTGGACTTTGAAATTTACCATTGTTGTAGAAAATGGCCTACATTAGGCATATTAGTGGACATTGAAATTTACCATTGTTGTAGAAAATGGCCTACATTAGGCCTATTAGTGGACATTGAAATTTACCATTGTTGTATAAAATGGCCTACATTAGGCCTTGGAGGCCTAATTAAGTAAAGGAACGTAATTCACTAAATACAAACTCTGACAATTTTATTCTAATTTTTCGCATGTAAACTTAATACTGCATATGCCAGTTTAGCACTGTAATCAAAAGTATGACTTAGGTTTAGTGATCAACAGAAGTTGTACAGTTGTGTTTCTTCTGTATTAATGGACGAGATGTGATTGCACCCCATAACCAGTATTCATGTGACCTTGACATGTGATTACACCCTATAACCAGTATTCATGTGACCTTGAGTTGCGATTACACCCCATAACCAGTATTCATGTGACCTTGAGATGTGATTACACCCCATAACCAGTATTCATATGACCTTGACATGTGATTACACCCCATAACCAGTATTCATGTGACCTTGAGATGTGATTACATCCCATAACCAGTATTCATATGACCTTGAGATGCGATTACACCCCATAACCAGTATTCATGTGACCTTGAGATGTGATTACACCCCATAACCAGTATTCATATGACCCTGAGATGCGATTACACCCCATAACCAGTATTCATGTGACTTTGAGATGTGATTACACCCCATAACCAGTATTCATATGACCTTGAGATGCGATTATACCCCATAACCAGTATTCATGTGACCTTGGGATGTGATTACACCCCATAACCAGTATTCATGTGACCTTGAAATATTTCCGGTGGGGGTTTTATTGTAGAGTGCTATGGACCAGTGGATGGTTCTTGAAATTACAGAATTTTTCAATTACTGCACATTAATTAAGTCGCAGCTACTTGGGCATGTCGCTGTTATACTGCTTTCTTTTAATTCATGTCAGATCAAATCTCTGATGCAGTGTACAAAAACATGATGCAGATGTTTGATTAGGCATGCATAAATGCATGCAGGCTTGGTTCAGTTGGTGGCATACATGCAGAACCTTACCATTGGCGAGGGAGGAATCTTCTGGCTTCCTGGATTAGAGCCAAAAGTGAAGCCAGATGTTTGCTATCAAGTAAACCGGTCACGTGACACAACTATCAGTAGCATCTGCATGTTGCAACTAGTAGTTTGCTAGAACAGTAAATACAGTATCTAGGAAGAAGGGAATGGCCGTCTTTCCTAGTTTCAGATCATTTTGGGAAGCCAATAAACATATCGTTGTAGCTACTAAACATTACATTACAACACACCATTTTTACATTATTGGCATTTTGAGACACAACTATAGAGCAAGTGTTTAACAGGGGAATTTTTCAATACTGTAATTGAAAAAGGAAGAACTGTGAGAAAATTGGTGTGAAATTTAGTGTGTAGGAGTTATAGAATTCATTTCTGCTTTCATTTGTCTGTTTGCTCATTCATTTGTTCATTCATTCATTTCTGCTTTCATTTGTCTGTTTGCTCATTCATTTGTTAATGTTTTGCTAATTAGTTACTAGCTGTAATATATTTCTGGACCTCTAGGCTTTTTGCATATCCTATTTATAATGTTGTTCCATGCTTAAAGCTCAATGTCATTCCGTGCTTAAAGCTTAATGTCATTCCGTGCCTAAAGCTCAATGTCATTCCGTGCCTAAAGCTCAATGTCATTCCGTGCCTAAAGCTCAATGTCATTCCATGCTTAAAGCTCATTGTTATACGTGTACTAATCATGTACGTGACATTGCAGGCCAGTTATAATAGAGGTGCCACATTTTGCATCGCTCCGTGGGAAGGAACGAGAGATCACGATTATGCGCAGTGATAATGGAGAGACGTGGAGGGAGCACACACTAGAAGCTAATGAGACGGCCGTGCAAGACGTACTCAATGAGAGCTTCGAGGGAGAAGGTGTGTTGTCTTTATGCAACTTGTTCTCGCTCTTATACGCGGACAGTCATGCAGGGATGAGAATATTCCGTGGATACGTGGAATTCACAGTTTTTGGAAGACCAGTAGTGCCATTTTTGTAAATCGCATAAATTCTTTGAGAAAATTTTCACGGACCCAGTACATTATTTCACAAGCTGACCACTAGTTGGCAAGCCGTCACTTTGTTTACATCACGTACATCAGTGTAAACACGTGCATATCTCTATGTATAAAAATATAGAATTAATTGCGCAGAGTTATTTGAGTCAATTGCAGACATTTTTTAAATACTTTTGCATAGGAGGAACCAGTATTTAGCTGTTTTTGAGACAATTAGGTATCATGTATCCTTGATAGTTGGGTATTTTAGATTATGCATGAAACAAGGTGATTGATATTTTAAGTCCAATTAGAGGCACTCTATGGTCACAAAATTGCTATTTGTTATGTCCTTCTGCTTTTGCTGTAGTTATTTTTATCCACAGTACACTCATGTCTCGGCTTGCCCGACCTTGCTTTTACGGATATCGGAAAAACTGACAAAATCTGGACCGCTAAAAGTCCTGCATACTATAGTGTTGTTTCGTGAGCTGACTGCTAGCTGGTCACTTCGTTTACATCATTACATCAGTGCAACCAAGCAGCATGTAATGACACGTTTGTAGCTTGTATGTCAGGACCGGCCTGTATTAGACGTTTTTGAGGCAATTAGGCAATTGATTCTACGTTACCGTGATTCTAATACACGGCGCCTACCGTATTAGCTTATTATCGGCAAATACGGACAATCGGCAAATTCTGACCGATGTCTTCCCGCTTTCGTCCGGCAAACCAAGATATGAGTGTGTTCTTAAACTGTTGCACTAATTTGTTTTTATACATATTTATAATTTTCCCAGCACAGTGCTTTGATTTTGATTTTTCAGAACTGGATGCGATAGAAGATTTACACACAAACAGAATAACACGAATCCTCACAAACGACTTTCCAGTTTACTTTGCCATCGTAACTCGAATACACCAGGAGAGCCGGACAGTCGGCCCTGAAGGGGGCATGGTTAGCTCGACCGTTGTGCCACAGGTGCAGGCGATGTTTCCGGAAGGAGCGCTGCAGAAGAAGATTCGCGTTGGCCTTCAGGTTGGTTCCTCTTCTAAAAATGGATCAAAAGTTAGAAAGAACTTTTTTGTCGCTAGTAGAAACATTTTAGCTACTTGCATGATAATCTATTCAAAAGTAAGTTAGGGGTAACTTAAGGTATCTTATAAATAGTATGGCTGTCAAATGTTCAAAGGAAATACCCTGAAAGCCTCTCATACTGCACTATGACCAGGGTTTTGCATATGGCTTTTTTTGTTTAGAAAAAAAGGCTACTGTTTGTGAGATAATCTATAATAATCTATAATGATGATGATGATGATGATGATGATGATGCTGATGGTGATGCTGATGGTGATGGTGATGGTGATGGTGATGGTGATGGTGATGATGATGATGATGATGATGATGATTATGATGATGATGATGCTGATGCTGAGCTGATGGTGATGGGGATGATGATGATAAATAATATTAAAAATAATCTATAATAGATAATATAATCAGTGTCAGTATTAACTACTTGAAATAATACCACTCTTCAATTTTACACGGTTCTTGTGGTGTGTTTTCCCACTATTTTTGCTTTGCCTGTTTAACCTCTGACCCATACATTTCATAAATATTTTGTGTTTTTGTGTATGGATCATATGATGTTTTGTTCTGGCCAACGTTGGCCAAATTTTTCTTAACTTTGAATCTAATGAGATGCGAAAAAAACTATTCAAAGTTGAAATTTAAGCTGTGTTCACCTTATATCTGTTTAATATACTTGTGCTTGCTACAAGTAAAAATTTAATGGGTTCCAGGAAAAATTAAGAATTTTCTATACTTCTTTTAAAGCATACACTTGTTTGATTAACGTTCAATGTTTTTCTAGGCTCAACCAATTCCTTCTGACACTGTTCGCAAGTTGCTAGGCAACCGCATCGCTGTGAGTCCTATTGTTACTGTAGAACCGAGACGTAGGAAATTCCACAAACCGATCACGTTAACCATTCCGGTACCGCAGGCAGCAAGCAAGGGCATGATAAACCAGTATGGCGGGGACGCGCCCACGCTACGGTTGCTCTGTAGTATCTCAGGTGGCGCTCAGCCTGCACAGTGGGAGGACATTACGGGAACAACGCCACTCACACTTGTTAACCAGTGTGTGTCATTCACCACGACTGTTTCTGCAAGGTATTGTTAATTGCATAATTTAAGCACTGTCGTTTATTAGCATTGCATTGTATTGTATGGTTAAAATTTTTGGAAATGTCATGTACTCTACATATTCTTGAAATATAGTATAAGTGTAAAGTGTAAGGTTTTGTTAGAAATGTATCTGTAGACGTGTTTGATGAAAAATTGATTTGATTTTAAGCTTGTAAGATTGTTGTTGAACAAGTGTACTGTCTCGCTTTGACTTGAGTCTATTTGGAAACTTACACATATCTGACGCACTGTTCAAGACAATTTCTGACATTGCCAGTTATTCTGTCTTCATGTCATCATCCATTAATTGAGCAAGGAAATTTTTTGGTTTAGCATTGTTTTTCAAAATATGATGCTCTATGAATAATGAAGCAATGCTGAGCAATGAGAAATAGTTTGGTAAACCTCTGAGCTTCACTTTTGAATATTTTTCTTACTCCTTGTCAGGTTGTTGAGACTGTACTGAAAGGAACAGGCCTAGTGATAAAGAAGTAAAATTTTGTAATAAAATCATTTTCAAATGAATTTGTATCCTCAAATCTTAGCCTTATAAACGAGTGTACGAACATCGATGAAACATTTTTACTAAAAATGAATTTGTAATATTCCGGTTTTTAAAAATTGTGTAGTTAAAACATGGATCATGTTGATGACTGAATCATATGTAGGTCTAGCACACGTACAGTTTATAATTTAGCGAAAATTCTGTTATAAAATTTTAGGTTTTGGTTGATGGATTGTCAACAAGTGAATGAAGCCTCGCGTCTTGCCACAGAACTTTATAGAGAAGCCATCCATGTCCCATTTATGGCCAAGTTTGTTGTGTTTGCCAAACGCGTGGAACCACAGGAAGGGCAGCTACGTGTGTTTTGCATGACAGACGACAAGATGGAGAAGACGCTCGAATGCCAAGAGCATTTCCACGAAGTCGCTCGCAGCCGTGACGTTGAGGTAGCTGATAATGTGATAGATGTGTTGAAATAAGTGTTATTGAGATGTTACATCAAAGACTCTGCAATAGCTATTTTTATACTCTTCTCAGGGATGAGAATTTTCCACGGATAAGCGAAATTCCGAGTTTTTGGAAGACCAGTAGTGCCATTTTTGTAAATCGCGAAATTCGTTGAGAAAATTTTTACGGACCCAGTACATTATTTCACAAGCTGACTGCTTTGTTGGCAGGCCGTCACTTTGTTTACATCACGTATATCAGTGTAACCACGTGTAGATCTCTATGTATAAAAATATAGAATCAATTGTGTGGAGTTATTTGAGTCAATTGCAGACAGTTTTTATATACTTTTGCATAGGAGTGGCCAGTACTTAGGTGTTTTTGAGACAATTAGGTATCATGTATCCTTGATAGTTGGGTATTTTAAATTGTACATGAAACAAGGTGATTTATATGAAACAAGGTGATTGATATTTTAAGTCCAATTAGAGGTTCTCTATGCTCACAAAATTGCAATTTGTTCTGGCTGCAAGGGAGCTTCACCCCCCTTGAACCCTACCCGGCCCCCAAACCCCCATTCCTGTTTCAGAGTTTTTTGCAATTTGTCATTCTCATCCCTGTATTCTACTGCTGAATTAAAAGGCATCTCTTTCGCTTAGAATAGATACGATGGTTAGTTTAGATGAGCTCTTCTTAACTTGCAATTTGAAATGTTGTATTTTTATACGAGTGAAATGCAGAACATTAAATAGAGAAGTTACACTTTTTTGCAGGTTTTGGAAGCTAAGCCACAATTTATCGAAATGGCAGGTAACCTGGTACCTGTGACAAAGTCCGGAGAGCAGCTCTACCTTCATTTTTTCTCATTCCAAGAAAACCGTCTACCTTTTATTGTGAGAGTGCGGGATCCGCACCAAGAAGCTTTAGGTAACGCATGTGAACCAGCTCTTACATTACTAGGCTAACACATGTAACTTGTAAAACGTGACTTTGACACAATTATGCCAAACCTATTTACTTATTTTGTTAATTTTATTAATAGATCTACAAAATATGGTTTTGATTCTTACCACTTTTTATGTAAGAATTGTTTTTGCTTTATCAATGAGCGCTTTTACACTTCTTAGCATTTCATTAACATTTACACGTTCATCTTTTCAGCAAGGATAGCATTTATGAAAGAGGAGAAGGCTAGCAAAGGAGAACCACCTCAGACGCCAATATGCAACCTTAATATAACTCTTCCAGATTACACTCCAGTAAGTGCAAGTGTTTCGTTGAGACATTGTTATATTAGTGATTGTTTACATGTTACTAGACTACGGCCAAATTACGTTGAAAATGCCGGTTCTCGTCTGATCGCCGAAGTTAAGCAACATAGAGCCTGGTTAGTACTTGGATGGGTGACCAACAAGAAAAACTGGGGCTGTAGGCTTGCGGGATGCCCACACTGTATCTCGACACTAGGCGGAGGAGGTCAAGTGACCCAACGGCCATGTGTAGAGGAGTAAACCTTCCAAATCAGGAGTGGAGCCCTGAAGCGGACCAGTGCAGCATGCTCACTGACTCCGGCAGCTCCTGCAGCCAACCTGGTGCCAAACGTATCACTCCGCTTTCCTTTGGACTACACCAGGGAAGAAGAGAGGGGGTTCCTGTTGTCTGCGCAACTCAGGATCTCCATACACCTTGCCCAGGCGTGCGCCCTGGAGACGTTCAAGGATCGCACTGCCCAGCCACAGTCGACGCTGCAGCTCCATCAATGTGTTCAATAACTGACTCTCTTGGCCCACATTCCACTGTCTTCCAAGACAGAAGGATGCCAACCATTACATGTTACTAAAGAAGACAGTTATGAGGAAATTTGATCTAAATTAAATCGAACAGCTATCTTACGTTACATATTGTTTAGTAAGTGCGATCTAAACTAACTGTAAGAACATTAGCTCTAACTTGTTTATCTTACTGTGACTTTCTTGTGTTAGTACACGAGAATATGTAAATTTATTTTTAAGTGAATTATATAACTTGCTTTATTTTCACTTATATTTCTTGTTTGATTTTCCCTAGAAAAGCAAAAATGTGCCAGAATTCTGATTTTACGTTTATTCCTTGTCTTCAACTAAAATGAGACAGACAGTAAGGCTATTTTTTAGTTTTTTATTTGTTTCGTTCGCCCTCAACGCACGAACTTACCAGTGTTTGCCGTTTTCGTTGCAGTTACGATTAGCCAGGGAACCTCATTCGCCCAAAACCGAATTAGTAACATTGGAGAAAAAGTATGGTTACCTGTCTGAGCTAGGAGTGGGTGAGTAGAGCGTGTTAGATTATTGTCAGAGTAACTAACATGGGGAACAATTTTATTTGTCGGTCGCCGAGTAACCCACTAGCTGAAGTAGGACAATTGGCGTACATGGGCTAGCCCAAGTAGGACGCTAGAGACATGTCACAAATTGAGTTGTTAACCGTACTGGCAGCACCCGTTGTCCTTGTTTATTTAATAATAATAACTGAAAACGTCAAAAATATACAATAATTTATTTTATACCTGGTAAAATAAAAGAATCTTATTTTGAGTTAGTAAAATTTCCAATATTAAATTCGGCTTCGATATTAATCTTTTTGAAGTGAAATAAGCCCACTTTTTAGGCGATTCCAACGTTTGCTTAAGGTATATCACTTTCATTTTGTCTCGCTTCACAGACAGGTGACCCGTTTCACTACCTCTTGGACAAATAATTGTTTTTTTACTAAGTAAACGGGTTAGCGAGCTATGTGCCTTACATAGTTCCTCTCTTTAAAGCATTAGATACTTTGTTGAATGTTATGATGATATTAATGGAGCTAATAATAATGATGATATTACTGTAAAAAACATTGTAAATTGTCAAGGAGTATCCATCATTATTATAAAGTTACTTTTTTCTAAAACAAATTTAGTTTTACGTTTCATTATGTCATAATTCTCGACAGAAATCGCCAGTGTCCTACTTGGGCTGCCCGTGTACGACACTACTTTTCCGCAAATTTAGCACATGCGTTTTAGCGGAAGTGTCCTACTTCGGCTAGTGGGTTACTCGGCACCCTACAGAAGTATTAGTAGTGTCGATAACTTTAGTATCGATTTTAGGAACTAGTAAATTAAATGCATGAAAAGGGTCCCTCTTATCAAGTGTTCTGTAATTTGTTTGAAAATAATAATCTGTAAATCAAATACTACAATTTACAAACTACACAAAACTTCAATTAACTAACAAGTTTAATTTGTCTGATTCGTTTGTTTAACTGATGCGTAGATCCCTTGTTGTCAAGAAGAAGTTTTCGACAAATTGCGAATTCCTGTCTATTTGTCAAAACGTGATTGCTGATTCGTTTAATTTGGTTGTTGGCAAATCGGGTATTTTTTTATGCTGCCACCATCTTAACGTAAATTATAGTATGCAGCATTGTTTCACACTTGCATATTTCATTCCTTTTTTAAGTAACCTTTATTACTATGTGTTTTCTAGCCCGTGATACAACAATTTCTAAAGCAGACATGCGTTTATCGGACATTGCCTATCAGCTGCAGGGAGATTGGGTAATGTTAGCCTTACAGTTAGACATTACTGAAACTGAAATTCAACAAATAAAAGAAGAGCATCCATCCAATGTCAATGCACAGGCTCTAGAGATGCTGAAAATTTGGAAGATTCAGAAGCGGGAGCTGGCCACAGGTATGATTTGTTCACGGGGTCGTTTATTTTGTGTGGTCAACGTTTCTGCAGGGCAGCGAACAACAGTTAGTTTGCTAGGAGACAATCAAGAATGCTTCGTTGTTTTTTGTGCACTTTGTAGTTATTTTGCCTGTCTCTCGTCGTTTTGTTTGACCGTTTCCGTAACTTTATTCATAGCATATGTGCCTTATGTAATTCATTTCATTCTCATGCTTTTATTTGCATTTGTTTCTTCACCGTTGTAGCGCGATCAGTGAATCCAAACTTAATAGTTTTTTTGTTCATTTTTCAGTATGATTATAAAAAGTAAAATTCCAGCTGTTAATATTCAGTCACATATAGTGGTCTTGCTTTTTTTAGGCAACAGTCTTGAGAAGGCTCTTCGTAAGATCAATCGAAAAGACATCGTCGACAAATCCATGACAAACGTGGAACTTGTGACGGATGAACTTGAGCAAGCGGCAGCGAAAGCTGCAATGGACCAATCCGGTATCGTTTATACACTTGTAGAACCTGTTGTGTTTCTTATTAAAAGTTTTGTAATATAGCAGCACTCAAATTATAAAATTGTGCTTTGTTTGCATCGCGATAATTTATAATGTGCAAACTTATCAATAATAGCGTCAAAATTGCATCAAAATTTGCTGTTTTTAACTTTTTAATGTTTAATCTTTTCAAGAAATTAACATTTAATCGAATTTGACAACATGAGAAACACGTTTTTCGTATTACATTATGTATGTAATGTAATGTATCGTTTAGTAATGTAAATTTAATTAGTATCTGTACCTGATTTTAGTTAATGTTAAAATAGGTTTCTGTTGAAAGCAGTTTTGTTATATGTATTTAAACTAGTTTTCTAAACTATTCTATCCGGTAAATTGCTTACCATTAATATCTGTTATGTTTCTAAAGGTTTTGATGCATTAAAAGAGGAACTTGGACCCTCTAGAGATGCTTCCCTTGCGAGAGATGCTTCATTGGATGTGTCTTATGATGAAAAAGATGCAAAGGTACCACAGCACTTCCGTTTACTTATTATAAATTTGATTTGAAGTTTATTTTTAGTGGCTATATCTGTACATAATTTTGTATGTTTTTATTCACTGTAGTGGTATGTAGTGATAGTTGTTTGCTTTGCGTCTAACTAAGTTATACTGCTGATTACATTCGAAACAGTATTTCCTCATAAACATTCCGTTGTTTTGCACTTATCGTCTTTGTTGCTTGTTCAAATGGAGAACACGTTACTCGCGTTACTCGAGTGCCGACATGTAGGCGAGAGGAACATTTCATTTTTCTGGAGCTAATAGTGATTTTTGGAACATTGCATGTTTCTGTGAAAGTACGCAGCCATTTTTTCTGTGTAGATTATGTACGTTTCCTTTTGCTGCCAATTTTCAGGTTTCGACTTGGTTAAAACTGTTTCGTTCTTTTCACTTTACTTTTGCCAAATCCTTCTGTTGCTACTTGCTGTTTCCTTAATGAAAGTTAAATAAAAGGCTTTTATCTATGAACTAAAATTCTTTTACAGTAATAATTATTGGTCCATTCTATAATCGTAAACCATTGCAATTACAAACAAACACTTGCAAATATTGCTACTTTGTCTAACATGTACTCTTATGCTTTAGAATGCGTCTTAAAAGCAAGCTGAGAATCGTCGTTCTACATGTTAATTGGCTAATTTCTGGGATAATTAAATGTATTGTTTTCCTTAAAATATGTGATATCCATTCTAGTCAGTGAATCTGAAAATTGGTGTTGAACTTGTTTGTTTTTTTATCTGCGAACTGTTGTTGTTTACACTTGTTTTTTCTTATCACCCTCTCACTTCTTCTCTTTCTGCTTCTTTATGTGAACAGATGCAGCTGGACCTAATCAAGGTGTGAGTTAAGTCCTATTTATTTTACTTCTTGTGTTTCAGGTGTAAATTTATTTATGCGTCAGTTGTTTTAGTGTTCTTGATTACCTGTTTGTGGAAGAATTGTTTTTGGTTGACAGAATGCCAAGTCCGTCTGATCAGTATATACGTATTTCAACTTTTATGAGTGTCACCGCTGTTACCAGGATTTTGTAGAAAACTACAAGTTTCGATTTTATCAACTGTGCTGTTAAATTTTCATTGGTATTACCAATATTTACATGTTTGTCCTCAGCGTATGAAATTTATTTTATTGTTTTGCAAACATCTAGAACCAGTGCCTTCAACATCTGCATTTTTAGACGATTCGCTATCATTTTAGGATCACCTGTCAATTAAAAGTGATTTGATGAATTGTGATACTAATTTTCACCATGTGTTGTAAAGTTGTTTTTGTTTTGAATATAGGAGGACGAATCCGAGTCAGAAAGCGACAAAGAGTCGGTTAAAGAAAAATCGGACGAAGCGCGTAAGTTTGCTTTTATTCTTGCGTCTCATCAGACTTTTAAAGGAAACAAATCTCACGTTTCGAATTTCAAAATTACCGAACAACCCGTCGTCAAAGTCTGTTTTATACAATTTGAAATTTTTTGGTGTTAAAATTAACTGGTGTCAATGAAGATAATGTTATTTTATTACGCCTTTTTTGCACTAATTTCACTGTGCAGAAATTGCATTACAGCTTTACATTACTCTTGCAGTATGTACTAGTAAAATGCTGTGCAGTACAAAAAACATGTTGCAAATTGTACAATAGATTGTAAGGTAGCAAAACAGCGCAGTCCTGTGCAGGACAATCTATGCCCAAAATAAAGACGTGAATAGTTTCTTGCTGTGCCTCCTTGCTGTAGAAGAGTGACATTAGCATTTTGAGGTATCCGTTTGAGGGAATCTTGGCATAAAAGAGGACCACCATATCTTGACGAAAATTGGACGTCTCGCACGATATTTTTCACTTTCTCAGAATTTTCTACAATGCGGTTAACATTGAACAATGAATATTACTATAATGTACCATATTAGCTGTTTCTGCTATGTCTGTGTATTCATTCAGTAGATTTTTACTATAGTCGTAAATCTTCTCTTTAAAATAGTTTTTTAGTACTTCCAGAAATTTCTCGGATTTTTCCTTTATCTTTTCCTGTTGTTACATCAACCTTTTCTTGTTTTTGCTTGTTTATGGTAGCGATCGTATTTCAGTTTGATAGGCATGTGCCACGTAGTAAGGCTTTTCTTGTAAATGTGCCAGTGCTGAAATTTTTTACCTTTTGTTTTTTTCGGGTTGCTTTACGTATTTTCATATATTTAAATATGAACGTTTAACATTAAATATTAAGTTGAATGCGGCCTGTGTTAATTTGTTGCTCAAATTTGAGTCAGTTGTTGTTAGTTCATTCCACGTTTTTGTTATATGCCTTGCCTAACATATGCTTTGCTGTATTTTTGCAGAAATTCATATTATTAAACGTCCTATGTGTTTATATCAGTATGTGATTTTGCCATAATTATGCTTTCCTTTGTCATTTACTGTGTTAACAGATTTACTAATTTGCAATATGCATTTGTCTTTGTGTGTGTGTGAGTTTCTGTGTGCACATTTGCTATATAATAGGATTCTGTGCATATTGTTATTAATTTATTGTTATTTTTGAGAAACGTAAACAGTTCTAATTGAATAAGAATGATGCGCTTAATCAGCGTAACTTTTGCATTGTTTCAGTATTTGCATCAGGTCATTTTACGTACTTATTATGCTTGGCATTGTAAGCATGACAGTATCTTAAAATGTATTTGTGATGTTAATTTGGTATGCATAATAAATCCTGATTCGTGTGAATTTGTGTTTGACGTCTATAATTTCCTTTGTGGTTTCCACAAACATCTTTTAAATGACTATTTCTGGTCGTACTATTACTAAGATAAGATAGGTTTTAAATATTTAACTTTTAATTCTTATATTTTGTTCTAATTCTGTTATTCATTGGCTAACATTTATGTTAGAAACAGTTCCCTCAGATATGTCAAGCTCGGATGAAATTGACTCGCCCCCTGGTGGTTCTCAATGTGACGAGAAGAAGCATCCGGAAAGACGTAAAAAGGGACATCAGTTAATTGAACAATATGTCGAGATCTTTGAGGACGTAAAACCTGCGCCTTTAGTTCCACAAGAAAATGATCTTATTGATGCAAGATGGGAAGAGAGGGTGAGGGACTATGAGCAAAAAGCTGAAGTTGCCGATGATGCTGTCGGTAAGGATTCGCGTCTCGGCTACTGGATCAAACACCGTGTGAAATGTTTTGAGATGGACGAAACTGGCACAGTGCCAGCAGCTGAAACTGTGGTCGAGGCCGACGTTGCACCAGGGGAAGTAATAGAAATTGTGCACGAGTTACTTGATGAGTCTGATGCCGGACACTTGCCTGAAGAAGAAATTCCATATGTTGATTCTGAGGTGGAAGTAACATCCGAAAGACCCAAGAAAAAAAAGCGCAGGTTGTACGAAACAGCAGAAGAGCAGCTTATTGAAATCCTTGAAGACTGTTGCCCACCACCTGCTTTCAGTCCTAGCGAAGAAGGTGAACCCACTGGTACTGATGCTGGTGCAGGTGCTGACGCTGATTTAGATCCTGACAGTAAGCAAAAGTCTGCAAAAAAATACACTATGGAAGAACACCTTGTAGAAATATTTGAAGAATATAATAAACCTGAGGTAGAAGGTGATTTGATGAATGTTGAACCACATTTAACTATTTCAGAAATGCCTTCAGGTGATACAAAAAGCGGACAGACCTTAGATACATCTGAAGATATTAGTTTACCCTTTAAAAGTGATATTTTAGATGAAGATGTAACTAGTTCTTCTAGCTGCATTGAACAATCAGAATTACTTTTTGTCGAAGAGCAAATGCAGAAGAAAATAAGTCCACTTGATAGTTCCATTCCAAGCAGCCAACCAGAAGAAACTATGAGTGATGTGCTGGCAGAGGTGAACGAGGATTTGATTGTAGCTTCACGTCGTGAACCGCCACACGTTGGCAGCCAACGTGTTATTGTGACAGATGAGGAGAAGAGCAAAATACTTGGACTGCTGTGCTCATTAGATGATACCGAATATGCCAGCACTATAACTAAGTCCCAGCCAGGTAGCTGCACGTTACAAGCATGCATAGACGTGCTTGCTGATTTGTGTACGACATTGCGGCATGCAATTAGATTGTGCCTCTTAAATGAGCATTTATATTATAACGTCTTAGTGGTTAACAGACATTATTTATATGCTAACATGTTGAAAATAAACCAGTCGAAAATATCTTAGTTCTACTAAATATTGTGTTTTTGGTATTGTTGTGTGGTTTCTGTTAACTTAATACTAACATGTCCTATGACATTAGCCTGCATTCGATGTAAAATAACAATTTGAATTGTAATGTGCATCTTTATTAACACTTACTTATAACTTATTTAGGACAACAGGAAGCGGTGAAAAGATATGAAATTATAAAAACTGCTGCTAGCGAAATAGTAACGCAATGGCCATCTAACGAATACTCATATGTAAAGAAAGAGGATTCTAAGGACTCTCCTATTGCCGAACCTGAGGAAACAAGTGATTTATCTTTATCATTTCAAAGAACGCATCCGGTTCATGGTGTTGCTTTGACTTCTCAGCAGATAGATGAAACTTTGTCTGTTGTGAAAACTACTAATGCTCCTATGATAAGAGTATATGAAGGGGATGCGGATCTGGAAGATGAAAAGAAGCATATAACCGAAGAAGAGTTAGAATATTCTAAAACTACTGCAATGGAAATTAGTTCTGAGTTCGAAAAGGGGGCATTAGATGAACCTGAAAAAGAAGCTTTGATTAAAACTGAAACAAGTGAAATATCCATGCAAGAGCAAGAACATATTTTGCATGAGTATGCTATTTCAAGTGAATCTGTAAAACTTAGCAAAGAATTTGTTGAACCCTTTCAGCCAGCAAAAGAAGAAGCTGTACACGAAGAAGACGATTTGAAAAGATCCTATGAAGAAAAATATATGACCGAGGAGTTAAAATCAGAAGATGTGCCGCAAGCTTTTACAGAGAGTTTTTACGAAGAAAAAACCGTTTTGGAAAAGGAAACTGTTCTTGCTTATGAAAAAGTACAAACAGTTGAAGAAATTTCTACTAAAGAACATGCTGAAGTAAGCGAGAAACTGATAGAACGAGGTACCTACAAGTTGCCCGTAGTCGATGAAAAAGTATGTGATATTGATGTTAGTGATAAGCTGAGTGAATCACAAGAATATGTACCTGGAGAAATATCTACCGAAAATATACCAAAAAGCGAAGAATCTGTTAGAGAAGACATTCAAGAAATTGTATCGGAAAGTGAGATTGCTTTTGCAGTTCGTGACAAACAGAAATTTGAAGACGAGGTGTCAGAAGGAAAAGAAGAAAGCTTTGAAGAAAAGGTGATGTCAGATGAAGAAGTTGTTGATGTTATTGGTGAAGAATATGAAGAAAAATTTGAAGAAATAGAGAAGAAAATTTTAGAACAAAGATTGCCTTTTGCTGAAGATATGCCAGAAGATGAAGAAATTGTTAGAGAACACATTGTAGAAATCGTATCTGAAGCAGTACCTGAATGTGATAGTGAGTTTGCAGCTTATGAGAAGCCTAGACTCGAAGAAGATATGCCTGTGATTGAGAAAGCGGTTATAGAACATATACAAGAAATACGAGCAAGTGACAAGGGGATGGCAGAAAAGTTTGTAGATGCTACAGATATAGAAGCTGCTACTAAAAGACCATTAGAACAATCATCAGAGGAGTTTCCGATTGAAACTGAAATTGGTGAAGTAATAATTGAAGAACATGAGACAGAAGCTGTAACAGAAAAACAACTAGCACAAGTGTCAGAAGAACTGCCCTGTAAAACTAAAGTTGAAGTAGTGACCGAAGAATACGAATCAAAAGCCGTATGTGTGGAAGCAGTAGCAGAAGAATATGAGACAAAAGCTGTTCCAGTTGATTCTAAAGTTGATAAAGTTGTAGCAGAAGAATATGAGGCAGAAGCTGTTCCAGTTGAATCTGAAGTTGGTAAAGTTGTAGTTGAAGAATATGAGGCAGAAGCTGTTCCAGTTGATTCTGAAGTTGATAGAGTTGTAGTTGAAGAATATGAGGCAGAAGCTGTTCCAGTTGATTCTGAAGTTGGTAAAGTTTTAGTTGAAGAATATGAGGCAGAAGCTGTTCCAGTTGATTCTGAAGTTGGTAAAGTTGTAGTTGAAGAATATGAGGCAGAAGCTGTTCCAGTTGAATCTGAAGTTGGTAAAGTTGTAGTTGAAGAATATGAGACAAAAGCTGTTCCAGTTGATTCTAAAGTTGATAAAGTTGTAGCAGAAGAATATGAGGCAGAAGCTGTTCCAGTTGAATCTGAAGTTGGTAAAATTGTAGTTGAAGAATATGAGGCAGAAGCTGTTCCAGTTGATTCTGAAGTTGATAGAGTTGTAGTTGAAGAATATGAGGCAGAAGCTGTTCCAGTTGATTCTGAAGTTGGTAAAGTTGTAGTTGAAGAATATGAGGCAGAAGCTGTTCCAGTTGATTCTGAAGTTGGTAAAGTTGTAGTTGAAGAATATGAGGCAGAAGCTGTTCCAGTTGAATCTGAAGTTGGTAAAGTTGTAGTTGAAGAATATGAGACAAAAGCTGTTCCAGTTGATTCTAAAGTTGATAAAGTTGTAGCAGAAGAATATGAGGCAGAAGCTGTTCCAGTTGAATCCGAAGTTGGTAAAGTTGTAGTTGAAGAATATGAGACAAAAGCTGTTCCAGTTGATTCTGAAGTTGATAAAGTTTTAGTTGAAGAATATGAGACAGAAGCTGTTCCAGTTGATTCTGAAGTTGATAAAGTTGTAGTTGAAGAATATGAGGCAGAAGCTGTTCCAGTTGAATCTGAAGTTGGTAAAGTTGTAGTTGAAGAATATGAGGCAGAAGCTGTTCCAGTTGAATCTGAAGTTGGTAAAGTTGTAGTTGAAGAATATGAGGCAGAAGCTGTTCCAGTTGAATCTGAAGTTGGTAAAGTTGTAGTTGAAGAATATGAGGCAGAAGCAGTTCCAGTTGATTCTGAAGTTGATAGAGTTGTAGTTGAAGAATATGAGGCAGAAGCTGTTCCAGTTGATTCTGAAGTTGGTAAAGTTGTAGTTGAAGAATATGAGGCAGAAGCTGTTCTAGTTGATTCTGAAGCTGGTAAAGTTGTAGTTGAAGAATATGAGGCAGAAGCTGTTGCAGTTGAATCTGAAGTTGGTAAAGTTGTAGCTGAAGAATATGAGGCAGAAGCTGTTCCAGTTGAATCTGTAGTTGATAAAGTTGTAGCTGAAGAATATGAGGCAGAAACTGTTCCAGTTGAATCTGAAGTTGGTAAAGTTGTAGTTGAAGAATATGAGGCAGAAACTGTTCCAGTTGAATCTGAAGTTGATAAAGTTGTAGCTGAAGAATATGAGGCAGAAGCTGTTCTAGTAGAATCTGAAGTTGGTAAAGTTGTAGTTGAAGAATATGAGGCAGAAGCTGTTCCAGTTGAATCTGAAGTTGGTAAAGTTGTAGCTGAAGAATATGAGGCAGAAGCTGTTCCAGTTGAATCTGAAGTTGATAAAGTTGTAGCAGAAGAATATGAGGCAGAAGCTGTTCCAGTTGATTCTGAAGTTGGTAAAGTTGTAGCTGAAGAATATGAGACAGAAGCTGTTCCAGTTGATTCTGAAGTTGGTAAAGTTGTAGTTGAAGAATATGAGGCAGAAGCTGTTCCAGTTGAATCTGAAGTTGGTAAAGTTGTAGCTGAGGAATATGAGGCAGAAGCTGTTCCAGTTGATTCTGAAGTTGGTAAAGTTGTAGTTGAAGAATATGAAGCAGAAGCTGTTCCAGTTGAATCTGAAGTTGGTAAAGTTGTAGTTGAAGAATATGAGGCAGAAGCTGTTCCAGTTGAATCTGAAGTTGGTAAAGTTGTAATTGAAGAATATGAGGCAGAGGCTGTTCCAGTTGAATCTGAAGTTGGTAAAGTTGTAGCTGAAGAATATGAGACAGAAGAGCATCAAGATAAAACTGGAGAAGTAATAGCAGAAGAACACGAGACAGAGGCTGTTACAGAAGATCGTGCAGATGAGACTGATGAGCTAATAGCAGAAGAATATGAGACAGAAGCTGTTCCAGTTGAATCTGAAGTTGGTAAAGTTGTAATTGAAGAATATGAGGCAGAAGCTGTTCCAGTTGATTCTGAAGTTGGTAAAGTTGTAGCTGAAGAATATGAGGCAGAAGCTGTTCCAGTTGATTCTGAAGTTGATAAAGTTGTAGCTGAAGAATATGAGGCAGAAGCTGTTCCAGTTGATTCTGAAGTTGATAAAGTTGTAGCTGAAGAATATGAGGCAGAAGCTGTTCCAGTTGATTCTGAAGTTAGTAAAGTTGTAGTTGAAGAATATGAGGCAGAAGCTGTTGCAGTTGATTCTGAAGTTGGTAAAGTTGTAGCTGAAGAATATGAGGCAGAAACTGTTCCAGTTGATTCTGAAGTTGGTAAAGTTGTAGCTGAAGAATATGAGACAGAAGAGCATCAAGATAAAACTGGAGAAGTAATAGCAGAAGAACACGAGACACAGGCTGTTACAGAAGATCGTGCAGATGAGACTGATGAGCTAATAGCAGAAGAATATGAGACAGAAGCTGTTACAGAAGATCATGCAGATGAGACTGATGAGGTAATAGCAGAAGAATATGAGACAGAAGCTGTTACAGAAGATCATGCAGATGAGACTGATGAGGTAATAGCAGAAGAATATGAGACAGAAGCTGTTACAGAGGATCATGCAGATGAGACTGATGAGGTAATAGCAGAAGAATATGAGACAGAAGCTGTTACAGAAGATCATGCAGATGAGACTGATGAGGTGATAGCAGAAGAATATGAGACAGAAGCTGTTACAGAAGATCATGCAGATGAGACTGATGAGGTAATAGCAGAAGAATATGAGACAGAAGCTGTTACAGAGGATCATGCAGATGAGACTGATGAGGTAATAGCAGAAGAATATGAGACAGAAGCTGTTACAGAAGATCATCCAGATGAAAGTGATAAAGTTGGTAAAACTGTAATCGAAGGATATGATATGGAAGCTATCGAAGAAGAGTTTCCAGTGAAAACTGAAACTGATGAAATTGTGGCTGAAAAACTTGAGAGAGAAGCTGATCTAGTTGACTCTGGAGTTACTAAAGTAGTAGCTGAGGAACTAGAACTTACCACTGCAGGTAGAGAGGCTGTTACAGGAAAGCAACTAGCAGACATGTCAGAAGAACTTCCAGAAGAAACAGACTCTATTTTGGAGGAAGAAAGTGACACACAGGAATTCACTGAAATTTACAGAAAAGTTGAAGTGGCAGAAAAAAAAACTGGCACATCTGCTGACCCCGTGAAAGTACAACCACCAGAATGTATAACAGTACCAGTTCCAGAAGAACCAGATATAATAACAACTTCTTTTATTGATGATCATGTTAATGTTGAATATTTTGCGCAGCCATTTACTGAATTATCTGATCTACTTATTGCCACTTCTGCTGAGGATACGAAGGAAGAAATTATATCTGAGGACATTGTGGAATGCACAGCTGAACCTGAACCCAGTGATGCACTCTCTCAGTTTATAGAGACTTACAGAGACATTTTCAAGATTAGCTCAGAAGAAGATGCAGACCGCGGCCATAAAGGTATTTCCCTCATTAGGCTGCTATGTGCACATCGTGTCTGCTACCATCGACCAGCTTGCTATGTTCTGTATTTCATACAAGCGAACATGAGTATTGCTTGCTATGCATGCAGCCGTTTTCAACTGGAACTTATGTTAAGGTACACGAAATCGAAGGCACGTTTTTCGTTCTTACAGAAAGCTTGCAACTGCATTAACTCTGCTTGCTTCACCGATTCTTCAGTTTTTTCAGTGCAGTTATCATTGTTCATGCGGACGTTTGTCAGTATAATTTGCAATATTTAAACGGCATACAACCCAAGATAAGCATGTCTTTTTCACACCTGCCGATCAAGACAGCCCGAAATTTTCAGTTTTGCTTTTGACTAGAACATTATTAGTTTTCTTTCAGCCTTTTAGCATGTTCAACAAGCCTGAGTAGCATAGTGAAGCATGCAGCAACTTGAAATAATTTTTCATAAAGTGCTTTATTTAACAAATAATATCGGTAAATAAGTTTGTTTTAACAATTGTGTCAGCTTTCTTGTTTTTGATATATATATATATATGTGCTTTTAATTAAAGTAGTTTTTATCCTTGTTGTGGAAGCATCCCCGTTACATAATAACAATTTTAAGTCTTTGTCTTTAATAATACTCTGCTTTAATCACAACTTTTCAAGAGAACAGTTAACTTCTCACTGTTGCTTTGTTCTTACTTATTTTCAGTTTGCTCTGTTAATTAATGTTAATTAACTGTTAAAAAATGCAGATGATGATAACTATTAATGTGTGTTCACGTAGTTACTAACACTAAATAGATACATTGCATGTCCTTGCACAGGTGACAGAGACTCCGGTAGCGACCACACGGTCGAAGAAGAGGAAATTTCTCCGGTCGTAGTTCCGTCATCCCGTCCCCGCCCTAGAACTCAGTCTCCTTCATCCCCCGCTGACGTCGTACAGATGCTAGTGGCGGAAACCCAGCGAATCGATGCCGCCTATAAACCAGCCGTGATACGACCACCTGTCACTGAAGGTAGAATAGCTAACATTTGTGCATCCCTGAAATGTGAATACTAATCTCTCAGTCTCTTTACAAAAAAATCATGAGCGATTTTCAACCATTTTCTGATATTTTGCACTTATGTTCCTAATTACAACTAATTAAAATAATCAAAAGGTAATTAGTTAGCATATTATTTTTTGTACATTTATTTGTTCAATACAGTCGACCCTCGTTAAATCGGACCCCGTTAACCCGGATATTGTGGTAAAGGAAACTGACCGATTTCCGTCCGAGCCGGTGCGCTAAACACAACACCGCCTACCAACTGTACAATAATTTCTTTATCCTCACAGATTAACTATTTTAAAGTAATACAGTATGGTATATAGTGCACAGTATATAGTGCAATGTATATAGGCCTTATTAAGGTGATTATTCCTGTATAATATAGACCATATATAGGCATATTGGATAAATCAGACAATCGGCTAAACCGGACCACCCCACCCCCCGGGTTAGCCCGGTTTAACGAGGGTTGACTGTGTTCTTCACCACTTGGTAAATTTCAGGTTTGCACAAATGTATGTGGGGCTAATAACAAACTAACTTGCTTGTTTTCTGACGTGTCTGCACTTTAAAATAATTCCACTTAATCTTTTTTCTGCACGTAATAAAGTACATACATATCAGTGTCAGGCATTTTCTCATTAATAAGACTCTTGTTTTCAATTAAGCTGAGCAGGATTTTCCGCATTGTAAATCCACGTATTATAAGCCCGTTTAAAAAATATAGCCTCGGTTTTGCTTCAAAGCCATTTTGTTTTTTTAATAGTCTCATTGTTATCATACGTGTTTTCGTTGCCATGCTCATCGTTCTTAACAACAAACATTGGAATCCTGGAAACAAAATTGGAAACAGTTGGAAGCGAAACTCAATATTACTATAAAGTCCTACCTAACTTTCTTTATTTCTCTCAGTGTCTTTCTTTTTTGATGCGTGAAACAATTCGACACTGAAAAATAGTGCAGCGCGCAATCGAGGAACGGCCGTCACATTGAAGACATGCTTCTATAGCATGTAAAGTGTTAGTTTTTTTTTAAAAGTCAAGAGGACTTGTTTGTGTCGGAAATGCCGGGCACTTTTTGAATATCCTGTAAATTTCGCTAGTTTGTTAATTATTCCAAGATTGTCTAAGGTTTCTAATTATAGCTTCTCTGTATTTTTATAACTCACTGTAACCTAGTTGTCTAAATCTTTTAAATTATGTGAAAAATCTCGTTACTATAAACTTGTAATGTGACCGTCAGTATGATTATAGTTTCTTTTATTCTTTTCACTTTGATAGTGCTAATGTGTGTTATAGTCTTATAGAACACCAGACTTGATGCTTTTTCTGCATACCAGCTTAGACTTCAATGTTTGTTTATAAATAAGTTTGCAGTACAGTTGTAAGCAAGGATTGTATGGTATTGTTGTCACCTGACTGATAACTTGTAAAAGAATCAGTACTTGTTCCTTTATAGTTTTTTCATTCCTTTCTTGTTTCTTGAATTTTATGTTGACTGAGCCAAAATGAATGAAACATTTTCTTTGTAGAAGGTACGGAACCAGCGGAAGAGGATGAGATAGTGCCGGTAAAGAAAGAGGATCAAGTAAAAGAGGAGGTGATTATTCGAGTGGAGCAGCAGGAAGATGAGAGGTCACCGACACTTGCTGAGGCTGAACAAACCGGTATCGACGAGAGTTACCTGCAGAAGGAAATGTCTGACGAGGACGATGCCGCCACGCCTCCGCCGACGCCCATCACTGAAGAAAAAGAAGGTTATTCTTTTGCTTGTGTATTAAGATGTCAGAATAAAAGTCCCGTCTCTAACTGAAAACAGTGACTCCCAGAACAGTGATTCTTGTGTATTAAGATGTCAGAATCAAAGTCCCGTCTCTAACTGAAAACAGCAACCTCTAGAACAATGATTCTTGTGTATTAAGATGTCAGAATCAAAGTCCCGTCTCTAACTGAAAACAGCAACCTCGAGAACAATGATTCTTGTGTATTAAGATGTCAGAATAAAAGTCCCGTCTCTAACTGAAAACAGCGCCCTCGAGAACAGTGATTCTTAGTTAGGCCAGTATTTATGCCTTCATGGTTTAACCATTTATTGCCAAGCTATCAATAAGTGAAATTAGCAAATTTTGTAATTGTCAACTAATGATGTTGCCTATACCTCCCTGAGCTCAATACATGTGTAGAGAATTGGATACATATATGTTGGTGTAACAGTCAATTTTTAAACTGATACTTTTCTATTTACGTAGTGTGTAGAATAGATTGTTTGGGCACATACACGTATCCTAAGTGTTTTTCGTTATTTGTGGTTTATCTCTTTATTCCCAGTGTAGGTCGCTAAGTACTAAATAAAGTTGTCTGATAAATGAGTGACGGTAAGTAAATATTATTTCATTTTCATTTCAGATGTACAAACGAAGGAGGAAATGGAAACGTATACTCTAGATGACGGTACGGAAGTCACACGCGTCACCAAAACCACTACAAAAACTACAACGGTGATTGAAGGTGACTTTTTAATGTATTTTTTCGGTTATTTGAAGAATGCAGTTATACTTGTTTTTTTAATTTTACGTTGTCTCGAGAGAAAATGCCTTTGTGTGTTAAACTGAGCAACCCACTCCATTTTGACATAAATTTAATGGTTCGTCTAATAAACATTTATCGTTTGTTGTTGGCATCCTTCTGTCTCGGAAGACAATGGAGTGTGCGCGAAGAGAGTCAGTTATTGATCACACTGATGGAGCTGCAGCATTGACTGTGGCTGAGCAATCCAATCCTTTAATCACTGGAGTAGCCTCTCCAGGGCACATGCATAGGCAAGGTGTATGGAGATCCTGAGTTGCCCAGACAACAGGAACCCCCTCTCTTCCTCCCTGGTGTAGTCCAAAGGAAAGCGGAGCGATACGTTTGGCACCAGGTTGGCTGCAGGAGCTGCCGGAGTCAGTGAGCATGCTGCACTGGTCCGCCTTCGGGGCTCCACTCCTGATTTGCAAGGTTTACTCCTCTACACATGGCCGTTGGGTCACTTGACCTCCTCCGCCCTCTAGCTGTTGGCTGCTTGTGCAGCTCCTCCGCCTACTGTCGAGATACAGTGTGGGCATCCCGCAAGCCTACAGCCCTGGTTTTTCTTGTCGGTCACCCATCCAAGTACTAACCAGGCTCTATGTTGCTTAACTTCGGTGATCAGACAAGAACCGGTGTTTTCAACGTGATATGGCCATAGACATTTATCGGTTACTAATTAATAATTAGCAGCCAGAGAAGCACAGCTTGAACGAAATCTGGAGTGGACAGTAAGTAGAAAACAGTCCACTGCCCCACTTTTATGCTATATTCGGTAGTTCATTGACCTGGATTTTATTGAAACAAGTACCAATGAGTGAACAGTTTATTAAGAGTAGAGAGAAAAATGACTTTTGAATAGCTCCCGATGGGGCAGCTGAGAAACGAGGTTGCATTTCTGGTTTTTGTCTATTTTTTATTTTGCGTTTATAAAAAGGTTTTACGTATTGAAAATGTTATTCTGTATTTCTTTTTTTATAAATAAACAGACTTAACCCATGCTTAGCACTCTTAGTTTTGCTAGATCTGTGTTGTGTTCAGATGACCAGCGATTAGCTGTTGATGTCAAAATTATGTTTTCATTAACTGTCGGTTGTTTTGCAGGCACTTTTGTTAAAGCAAAGTTACTATTCTGTTATGTAAATTTAAACCCTTAGACCAACATGAATGAATTTTCCATCCTCAAATTTTGACGACCACTCTGCCTTGTCTAAGCACACTGGTTGCCACCATTACTGTCACTATAGCTGCTTGACTGAGCTTAACGGATAAGAGACTGCATTCTGTCTCCATAATGGATGACCTTAGCCATCCTCAAATTTTGACAAACACTTTGCCTTGTCTAAGCACACTGGTTGCCACAATTACTTTCACTATAGCTGGTTGACTGAGCTTAACTGATAAGAGACTGCATTCTGTCTCCATAATGAATGACCTTAGCCATCCTCAAATTTTGACAACCACTCTGCCTTGTCTAAGCACACTGGTTGCCACAATTACTGTCACTATAGCTGCTTGACTGAGCTTAACAGATAAGAGACTGCATTCTGTCTCCATAATGGATGACCTTAGCCATCCTCAAATTTTGACGACCACTCTGCCTTGTCTAAGCACACTGGTTGCCATAATTACTGTCACTATAGCTGCTTGACTGAGCTTAACTGATAAGAGACTGCATTCTGTCTCCATAATGGATGACCTTAGCCATCCTCAAATTTTGACAAACACTTTGCTATTTATCGAAACTCATGTTTCAATAATATTTTTTAACATGCAGTGAAATTTTGAAGTGAAGAAGTGATACTGTGGCAATTTTGACAAATACTACTCTTTCTTTTTCCAATTTTATAGAACAAGTTGTTTTAATTTGAAATTTAAGTAAAAATTAAGTTGTTCTAATTTGCAACTAAAATATTTTACTAATACAAAACTACTAAAATGTAGCATTTAGTAGATACGAAGATGATTCCAGTTTTCCAGACTTAGTTATGTCGCCTTATGCTAGCTGCATTTTTTAGGTGGTCATCTTAGCGAAGAGGAAATTGCTGAAAAACTGGCTGGTGCCGATGATTTATGGGAACCGGAGCGTGAGGGTAGGTAGGGCCTTGAGGGTCTATTCTTGCTGCCTGTTGACAATTTGAATGTGACTGTGCTAACATGATGATAATACCAGCATTAATGTCGATACTGGTATTCTCTCGATCAGCATTTATAATATTAGTGTCTTCACTGACTGAATTAATAATTGATCATTGATGTTATTGTTAATGATAATTTTACTAATGATAGAACGTAGCAGTGAATGCTGATTTTAGTAGCTTGGTGGAATGCTTTTCCTGATCTACCATCAGTTAAAATTGATGATGGTATCTAGTTCATTATACATATGTGTGCTTGCATAGCAAAAGCGTCCATTTGATGATGGTATCTAGTTCATTATACATATGTGTGCTTGCATAGCAAAAGCGTCCATTTGATGATGGTATCTAGTTCATTATACATATGTGTGCTTGCATAGCAAAATCGTCCATAAGTCGGCAGTTAAATGTTTCTAGTTATTCTCATATTCTGAATCTCCATTTCATGAGGATCATTTTGATACCAAGTTCATCACTTTGTGTTATTTCTAAGCTGAGATAATCCACGTTGATGTTGAGGTGTAGGCTATGCCGTGAAAAACATAATCTTGAGAAAATCACTTAAAATCAGCCGTTGTTTTTTGTCGCGTCTCTACAAAACACTTAGCAGCCGTACGAATGTTGGTTGCTGTGGACTTTGCAAGAACACATTGAAGTTATGCTGAAATCCAGTAGATGGCTCTTCCTGATGAAGATCTGGGCTTGGCAACAGGAAAAACTTGAAGCAAAATGACAGCTTCCATGAGCTACAATCGGAGTTTGAAAATAGGAGTTTTTTACAATTGCAGTACTAGGTGCTAGACAGAAAAGTGGGTAAGGAGTTATAAAACAAAGTTTTTAGTGTTCTTCAAACACTTTTTCGACAATTTGATGCTAAAATATAAAAGTCCAATATATTTAGCGTTGGTTTTTACAAAATATGAAAAATTGACAATTTTTGGGTCATTCTACTTTGAAGCATCTTAGCGCAGTTTTAACTATGCCGACTTATGGATTGTTTTGGTTTGCAAGCACACATACATTGTGCCACAGTTGTGTTTTACTTAATGTGATTATTAATTTTCTTGACAAAACTCTGGACGCTTTTGCTCTGCTTGTTTTTGCGTTCGCCATCTACAGTTAACTGATGGTACCAAGCAATAAGAGTTTGTTTTTATTAGATCATGACTAAATTTTTTGAATTGAAAAATGAACCAAATGTGCTAGCAAATATGTTTTGTTTTGTCTGATAACAAAAAAAATTGTGCAAAAATTAACACTATCAGTTGCCAGATGTGTACCATCAATCTTGCGTGACCAATTCATAATCACAAGTGCATGTTTTCTAATTATTGTTTTTATTATTATTGTTATTTGAAATAAATCTTTTCTTTTATGTTTGTAGCAGTTGCACTAATTTAGTTGACTTTTCGTTTTTTTAGTTTTTTGTTGTTTACTTGTATAAAATTCTTGCATGAAACACTTTTTTGCTTACCTTTACTTGTGTGTTTACACAAACAATTTCGTAAACTGTAAAGGTTCAATTGTTTACAAAATTCTTGACTTGTAACAAAATCGTGGATAAGTGTTTTTCCTTTCTGTGTTTTCAAGTTTTTGGTTCATTGTGGCTGTGTCAAAATTTTAGCAACATCAATGTTAGCATTTAGTTCACTTTATGTAAGTTGAATTTTTTACAACTGGGAATTCCTTTTTTCTTGGAATTATTTTGCTAGGCTGTATAAAACATAATTTTTTTGTAAACATTTGTTCTAACCCCACGTTTTCTAGTAAAACTTTATCATTGCAGAATTAATTGTGTTTGGGTCTCAGTGATCACACTGCTCAGTCTATTGAATTGTCTTTTTCAGTTGTAATGCTCCAATTGTTTTTTGTTGAATAAACTTACTCCTTGTCTTATTCTGGCAGTATTTCTTTTCACATTTTGTAGTTTAAATCGCACTCTCTCGCACGTATTTTCTTTTTTGTTTTTGTAGTTTCTCACTGTGCAAGTTTTAAAATGTCTACTAATAGTTCTGACAATTAAGACATACTTGATATTAACAATACCTGGGGAACAGAAGATCTTGTAGCTTTCCATACATTTGCCAATTAATATGGCTTTGATACAAGATACCTGCTTTACTAGTTGATCCTGAGCATTCTAGATCTTGTAGTTTTCGATACATTTGATTGGGCGATGTTTATTGTGCAATTAATATGACTTTGATACAAGATACCTGCTTTACCAGTCAGGACTGTCCGATTGGAAGGTTTCTTCACTCTTATTTAGCCAGTAAATTCTTCTGAGCAGTCTTGTAGGGTAAGCTCAAAAACCCAATCAAAGACTGTTCGTTAAGGTAAAATCATTAATAATCATTTATCGTTCTTCCCTTGGTAAACATAATTATTTGCAGTTAAAAATGTACTCGAACAAATCATACGAAAAATTAAAATTTTCTTACATTGTTCCGACAAATAAAGTAAAGTAATATGACGAAAGTTTATCTGAAAGGCTACCAGCTCACACTTGCGTTTTTAGCAGATACGGAACAGTCTGAAACATAAGATATCGAATCCCCTAGTTCTTGTTGTTGTGACTACATATTGTTATTAAAGCCTTGAAATCAATGAAGAGATCTTTAATAGCATGTTACACATACCTACAATCAAGCACACGTAGAATTTTATAGTGACACAACACAATTAGCACTTTATGACCAATGGTAAATATGAACAGAGAATCATTTCTAACAATTTCATTCTGTTCTTTCATTATGTGTTTTTGTTTTGTGTATTTAAGAGACATTTTTGCACAAAAGTTTACAGACTTTACAAAACGATTTTGATAATAATGCGTACACATGGTTGTCCTATATGTAATGATAATGCAGAATATATCACCAGCATTTCTTTTGCTATTGAAAATAGTAAAACAGCTCATCTCTGTAACCTGTGTGACTGTGTTTAATCTGTTCCTTGTTTTTCTGTTGTCGCAGTAACAATTTCCTGTGCTTCGCGTCGAAAATTTTTATATTACAGTGTTTGCCTGTTGAGTATTCCTTATAAAACTGTAACTGAAGTTGTACTTGGTAGTGCAGTGTGTGCATGCGGTTGTGTAGCGTGTGTGCGTGCATGGAATTTCAGAGGTAATTTGTATCATATGTATATTGCAAAGGTTATACATACAGCAAAGTACTTTGTGCATGTTCCGACATTTTGTGCATACAACTAGAACATGCATCTTGTGTCTAACACCGTAGTAACCGATACAGTTGTTTAAATTTCGCAAGTGTCTTGTAACACGATTGCATTAGTTACCTATAGTTTTTTAAGCAATATTTTTTTAAATTGCATATCATCATACTTGTGAATTTCTTATTGTATTTCATGCAATAGGACATTTTATATATGTTTGTGGACAAACACTTTATATATATATTATATAACTTTTATACACATATGTAACGAATAGGCATGCTTGTGTTTTTTTGTATAAATTATTCAACTTTATTACGTGTAATTATAATGTAAATGTTTCAGTTTTATTGGCAATTTAAGCTTTTTTCATTTAAACACTGTAATTTACTGCTATTTATGTGTGCAGTTTCAGCACCAAAACATGAGCGTGATGCATACGTCACTGACAATGGTGTTTTGGTGACCGTAAACAGCATTACGTCGACATTCCACAAACAGAGAGAGTATTCTACAACTGTTCCTTGGCGTCATACTATAGCTGATCGAAAGCCGGGCATAGAACGCAAAATATCTGACCACATTCCTAAATCTATCGACCAATTAGACAGTTTTGCTGAACCAGTTGAAGCATTATCACATGAAATGTTGTCTGTTTTAGTGAAGGAAAATTTGCTCTTGATTAAGCAGGTCGTCATCAGTACTGTGGAAGTTACGTCAACTACCAGAAAATCAATAATGCCTTTACAAGTTAAAACAGTCGAGGCAGGTACTGACTATGAATGTGCGCTTGCAGAATCAAGCGTGGCTGCTAATGATATTGGTATGATCAGTAAAGCAGTAGATACTGCTGATGGGATTGGACATGTAAGTTACACCGATACTGGATCGGATTCCATTCATTTTGCAGACATTGATGTAGCTGGTGTTTCAAAGTCTTTGGACACAACAGACATTGGTACTGGTATAGAAGATTTTTCTGCTACTACTGATACTGGGTCCAATGCCGTAGAAATAGAAACATTTGAAACAGGAACCAGTCCAGTTGGATGGACGAATGAAGTCGATGAAATTCAGTTTGCAGATCAATATTCAGAAACAGTCCCTGTTACCACTGTGGATACTGGTATTGGGTCTGCAAGGGTCAGTCTTATTGATGCTGCAACAGTTAGTGAAGCAATACGCTTGGCTGATGCTTCATCTGAAACTTACCCATCACAAACTGTAGATACTGGTATTGGATCTGCAAGGGTCAGTCTTATTGATGTTGCAACAGTCAGTGAAGCAATACGATTGGCTGATGCTTCCTCTGAAACTCTATCATCACAGACTGTAGATACTGGTATTGGATCTGCAAGGGTCAGTCTTATTGATGCTGCAACAGTTAGTGAAGCAATACGTTTGGCTGATGCTTCCTCTGAAACTTTACCATCACAAACTGTGGATACTGGTATTGGATCTGCAAGGGTCAGCCTTATTGATGCTGCAACAGTTAGTGAAGCAATACAATTGGCTGATGCTTCCTCTGAAACTTTACCAGCACAGACTGTGGATACTGGTATTGGATCTGCAAGGGTCAGCCTTATTGATGCTGCAACAGTTAGTGAAGCAATACAATTGGCTGATGCTTCCTCTGAAACTTTACCAGCACAGACTGTGGATACTGGTATTGGATCTGCAAGGGTCAGCCTTATTGATGCTGCAACAGTTAGTGAAGCAATACAATTGGCTGATGCTTCCTCTGAAACTCTACCATCACAGACTGTGGATACTGGTATTGGATCTGCAAGGGTCAGCCTTATTGATGCTGCAACAGTTAGTGAAGCAATACAATTGG
>JAQGDQ010000599.1:118549-131784 GCA_030141605.1 Tubiluchus corallicola
TGACGGAGGAGGGTGACATTCCGGATTTGGCTGTACAAGTCGAGACAGTCATCACTGAGAATGATGTGGTCGATGTAGAGGACGAGGACAACAGACTGCTAGAAGGTGAGAGCATGGAATTTGAATTTGCGCGTGTGGTGGAGTGGAAACCGTTAACAACGTGTGGCTATAACAATCATGTGCTAGAAGGACTAACTAAATTTGCCCATTTTTGTCAAGCATGATTAGTCATTTATACTGACATTTTTAATTATCGATTAATTTCAGCGTTCTTTTGCCATCCTCCATCTTGTGAAACAGTGGAATTCTAGAAATGAATGCAATCTGTGTTGTGCTTTCAAATAACACTCTGTGTTTAAGGATTTGATAATCAATCTATTTACAGGTCTTTGTTTATTGGATTTTTATTCCATACCTTTAGCTGTGATCGTGTGTCTTGCTTTCATTAGAAGCTTACAATGAATACCTACACGTGTGACGCATTAATAACATATTTAACTTATTCTAATGCATTTAATTTACCAAATTATTCATGGTATCAGCTGGTCTAATGCTTGTTTATTGTAGTCATGACTAACCTGGTTGCATTTGTTTTGAAATTGTGTCACTCAGTCTGGCATGTTCTCGTTTGAGGTTTCCTCGGACTTAGCACAGTTAACGAGTTTCAATTTGGCAAGTTAATTTTTAAACGAATATGATTTCACATTATGTTTTATTAATGTATATCATAGTTGCTTATTATTATTGATGATTGTACATTTACAGAGCTTGTAAACATGTTAATTGCCTTTTGCTTCATGTCCTAATGCAGATTCACAAAGTATGTCAAGTAATTAATCTATGTTTCTTGGATCTAGCAAAGTCTAGTGAAACAAAATAGTGAAAATATATTAACTACATGTCATTATATACAGTTTCTATGTACTTAATGTGTTAGGTTCAGAGGAGGAGTTAGTTATTATTCAAACGGATATTTTGGAGTCTTCAGATACAGGTAGATTGTGTTTGGGGTTGATTATTCGTTTTTTCATTTGTCCCGCATGCGTTTGCTTCTTTCACTTGCGCTCTTTTCTCCGCTTTGGTTTTCAGCCGAAATTTCGGTCATTTATTTTGATGTGTGTCATAATTACATTTTCTATTTTTTGAATAAATTGCGATAACCAAGTATATTAGTGCTTTTTATTAAAAAGTTTATTTTACTTAAACTTGGCAAGTGACATCAGAATTAGCATTTGGCTTAAGGATAGGCTGTTTTTGCTGTAGTATTTAAAAACTATGCCATACCGTAAATGAAACTTGGTTAATGGTTATGACAGTTGAACAAATTTAATGCTGATGTCTGATGGAAACTTACGATTCCGACCATGTCAGCATTGATTTTATTGCCACCTCTTAATCTTTATATTTGCTGTATAACAGCTTTTTTGATGTCACTGTGTGTAGCTAACTTTCTGCTTCTGCTACTAATGCAATAACATTGTGTGGTGTCTGAGTCTGGTTCTCTATTGCTGTCCTTTTTAATTCTTTTTATAAGCACCTTTACCTGTCACTCTATCAATTAGTCTTTTGTCCTTTTTTCATATATTCACCTGGTGGCTACCTGCAACAGAAATGGGGGCAATACAAGATACTATCAAAGAAAAGATAGACGAGATAGAGGCTGACTTCTCTAATTTAGTTCACTGTGGGAATAGAGACAAAAGTGGTAGTCCATGCTCTCCACATGCCAGCGAGAGTAAATATAAAGAATGTGAAATTGAGTTACAAAAAGATGAGTCAAAAAGTTTAGTTGATTCTGTAGAGACATTAGTTAAAGGGGTGGTCGATACTATTACACAAAAAATTAATAATAAGATTGATGGAGATTCAAATGTTAGTGAAGGCAATAGCGTGGTGGGGTCTGATCTTTCAACTGAGTTAAATGCTGATCAAGTCGTGTTTGCTGATGCTCAGAATGGAGATAAAGATATCGATGATTTTGAACTTGGAGAGAGAAGTGGAATAAGCAGTACGTCTCCCAGTACACTGCATGAGACATCTGTGCTGACAGATATGTATGGACAGCAATGTGTTGATGGAGAAGTTGTTGTTGATGTAGACGTACATTCCTACTTGCCAGATTCTGTTCTAACTGTTGATGCTGCAAATCCAGAATCAGATTTGCAAGAGAAAGCATGCACTGATACAGAATGTAAACAAGTAGTACTTGATGATGGATTGGCGGTTCTTGAGAAATCGACTTTGTACATCGAAACTGACGTAAACATTAGTTTAGATGATCATCCATTTAATAAAGATGATAACCCTGCATTTACTAGAAACAGTGATCAGATGGCTAGAACTCAGGAAAATGAAGAATGTAGCAGTGTACCGTTTGACCTAGAACTTGAATCAAAGCACAATAAGGAAGAATCTCCAAATGGTTTTGCTGATAGTAGTGAAGGGGATGACAGCTTGATCGATGCAATAATTTCATCTGAGTTTGTGAAATTGACAGAAGAAGAAGCTGCTACAGATGTGATTGAGGAAGGCACATTTCAAAGTTTAACTGAAGTTTGTTGGACAGGTGGAAAAGATGATGTTTTATTGGAAGATGCGAAATTTCAAGAAAAATCAAACCTTGCAGTTGAACTTCAAAATGAAGCTCAGACAGAAACAGATTATGGTCAAACTTCTGTAGCATGTGAAACTAGTGAAAAAGAAAAACCCGCATGCACTATCTTTGATGAAGAAGAAATCTGGTACAGTGGTGAGGATGAACAAGCTAATGAGGTAGATGTGAAAGATAAAGTAGAAGAAGTTGACCAAAGGCCTAGTCTTGCAGTAGAAGATAGAAACACTCAGGCATTTGATGATTCTATGTATGAAGTAGTTGAATTTGACCAGCGGCTTGCTCATGCAACAGATTATGCCGAGCACATTGAAAGTCAAACTGAAGCAGTCGTTCTACATAGTGGTGACAAGGAAGTTGTAAAAGATGAAGCAGATGATGCTTTAGAAAAAATGATTAAATTTGAAGACGATCTTGCAGCAGAGTCTTCTAAGGAACTTGAGAGCTACCCTGAAACTGAAGATAAGAGCAGTTTTGAACACGAGTGTACAGATTTTGCAGATATAAAACATGAAACTTGTGATTTTGATGATGCTTTGGAAAAAGCAGTTAACTTTGAGGAAGAGCAAGTGCTTATTACAGAATCTCCTGAGAAAAGTGAGAGTCATCTTAAAACAGAAGAGGGGAGCAGTATTAAAGTGGAGTACAATGATGTGATAGATACAAAAGAGGAAACCCAAGCTTTTGACGAATCTTTGCGTGAAGCAGTTGAATTTGAGCAGGGGCCTAGTCATGTAACAGACTATGCTGAGCAAAGTGAAAGATCACCTGAAATAGATGTCCATAGTAGTAACACGGGAGATGGCAATGTAGCACATGAAACTGATGATTTTGATGATGCTTTAGAAAAGGCAGTTGAATTTGAAGACGATACTGATCTTGCAACAGAGTCACTCAAGGAAAGTGAGAGTTGCCCTGAAGCTGAAAGTAGGAATAGTTTTGAAGAGCAGTGCACTGATGTGGCAGATATAAAAGATGAAACTCAACCCTTTGATGATGCTTTGTACGAAGTAGACGAGTTTGAGCAGAGGCCCAGTTATGTAACAGACTATGCTGAGCAAAGTGAAAGATCACCTGAAATAGATGTCCATAATGAAGGAGATGACCCACCTGAAACAGATGTCCATAATGAAGCAGATGACAATGTGGAAGATGTAAGAGATGAAATTCATGAATTTGATGATGCTTCGGAAAAAGCAGTTAACCTTGAGGAAGAGCAAGTGCTTATTACAGAATCGCCTGAGAAAAGTGAGAGTCATCTTGAAACAGAAGAGGAGAGCAGTTTTGAACATGAGTGTACAGATTTGGCAGATATAAAAGATGAAAATGGTGATTTTGATGATGCTTTGGAAAAGGCAGTTAACTTTGAGGAAGAGCAAGCGCTTATTACAGAATCTCCTGAGAAAAGTGAGAGTCATCTTGAAACAGAAGAGGAGAGCAGTATTAAAGTGGAGTACAATGATGTGATAGAATCAAAAGAGGAAACCCAAGCTTTTGACGATGCTTTGCGTGAAGCAGTTGAATTTGAGCAGGGGCCTAGTCATGTAACAGACTATGCTGAGCAAAGTGAAAGATCACCTGAAATAGATGTCCATGGTAGTAACACGGGAGATGGCAATGTAGCAGATGAAACTGATGATTTTGATGATGCTTTAGAAAAGGCAGTTGAATTTGAAGACGATACTGATCTTGCAACAGAGTCACTCAAGGAAAGTGAGAGTTGCCCTGAAGCTGAAAATAGGAATGGTTTTGAAGAGCAACGCACTGATGTGGCAGATATAAAAGATGAAACTCAACCCTTTGATGATGCTTTGTACGAAGTAGACGAGTTTGAGCAGAGGCCCAGTTATGTAACAGACTATGCTGAGCAAAGTGAAAGTTCACCTGAAATAGATGTCCATAATGAAGGAGATGACCCACCTGAAACAGATGTCCATAATGAAGCAGATGACAATGTGGAAGATGTAAGAGATGAAATTCATGAATTTGATGATGCTTTGGAAAAAGCAGTTAACCTTGAGGAAGAGCAAGTGCTTATTACAGAATCGCCTGAGAAAAGTGAGAGTCATCTTGAAACAGAAGAGGAGAGCAGTTTTGAACATGAGTGTACAGATTTGGCAGATATAAAAGATGAAAATGGTCATTTTGATGATGCTTTGGAAAAGGCAGTTAACTTTGAGGAAGAGCAAGCGCTTATTACAGAATCTCCTGAGAAAAGTGAGAGTCATCTTGAAACAGAAGAGGGGAGCAGTATTAAAGTGGAGTACAATGATGTGATAGATACAAAAGAGGAAACCCAAGCTTTTGACGATGCTTTGCGTGAAGCAGTTGAATTTGAGCAGGGGCCTAGTCATGTAACAGACTATGCTGAGCAAAGTGAAAGATCACCTGAAATAGATGTCCATGGTAGTAACACGGGAGATGGCAATGTAGCAGATGAAACTGATGATTTTGATGATGCTTTGGAAAAGGCAGTTGAATTTGAAGACGATACTGATCTTGCAACAGAGTCACTCAAGGAAAGTGAGAGTTGCCCTGAAGCTGAAAATAGGAATGGTTTTGAAGAGCAACGCACTGATGTGGCAGATATAAAAGATGAAACTCAACCCTTTGATGATGCTTTGTACGAAGTAGACGAGTTTGAGCAGAGGCCCAGTTATGTAACAGACTATGCTGAGCAAAGTGAAAGACCACCTGAAATAGATGTCCATAATGAAGGAGATGACCCACCTGAAACAGATGTCCATAATGAAGCAGATGACAATGTGGAAGATGTAAGAGATGAAATTCATGAATTTGATGATGCTTTGGAAAAAGCAGTTAACCTTGAGGAAGAGCAAGTGCTTATTACAGAATCGCCTGAGAAAAGTGAGAGTCATCTTGAAACAGAAGAGGAGAGCAGTTTTGAACATGAGTGTACAGATTTGGCAGATATAAAAGATGAAAATGGTCATTTTGATGATGCTTTGGAAAAGGCAGTTAACTTTGAGGAAGAGCAAGTGCTTATTACAGAATCTCCTGAGAAAAGTGAGAGTCATCTTGAAACAGAAGAGGGGAGCAGTATTAAAGTGGAGTACAATGATGTGATAGATACAAAAGAGGAAACCCAAGCTTTTGACGATGCTTTGCGTGAAGTAGCTGAATTTGAGCAGGGGCCTAGTCATGTAACAGACTATGCTGAGCAAAGTGAAAGATCACCTGAAATAGATGTCCATGGTAGTAACACGGGAGATGGCAATGTAGCACATGAAACTGATGATTTTGATGATGCTTTAGAAAAGGCAGTTGAATTTGAAGACGATACTGATCTTGCAACAGAGTCACTCAAGGAAAGTGAGAGTTGCCCTGAAGCTGAAAATAGGAATGGTTTTGAAGAGCAACGCACTGATGTGGCAGATATAAAAGATGAAACTCAACCCTTTGATGATGCTTTGTACGAAGTAGACGAGTTTGAGCAGAGGCCCAGTTATGTAACAGACTATGCTGAGCAAAGTGAAAGATCACCTGAAATAGATGTCCATAGTAGTAACACGGGAGATGGCAATGTAGCACACGAAACTGATGATTTTGATGATGCTTTGGAAAAGGCAGTTGAATTTGAAGACGATACTGAGCTTGCAACAGAGTCACTCAAGGAAAGTGAGAGTTGCCCTGAAGCTGAAAGTAGGAATAGTTTTGAAGAGCAATGCACTGATGTGGCAGATATGAAAGATGAAACTCAACCCTTTGATGATGTTTTGTGTGAAGCAGTTGAATTTGAGCAGGGGCCTAGTTATGTAACAGAGAATGCTGAGCAAAGTGAAAGACCACCTGAAATAAATGTCCATAATGAAGGAGATAACCCACCTGAAACAGATGTCCATAATGAAGCAGATGACAATGTGGAAGATGTAAGAGATGAAATTCATGAATTTGATGATGCTTTGGAGAAAGCAGTTAAATTTGAGGAGGAGCCTGAACTTATAACAGAATCTCTAGAAGAAAGTGAAATCCAAGCTTTTGATGATGCTTTTGCTTTCCACGAAGTAGTTGGCTTTGAGCAGGAGCCTAGTCATGTAACAGAGAATGCTGAGCAAAGTGAAAGTATCTCTGAAGTAGATGTCTGGTCTAATGGTGACACGAGAGATGCCGTAAAAGATGAAGATGATACTGAGCTTGCAACAGAGTCACCCAAAGAAAGTGCGAGTTCCCCTGAAGCTGAAAATAGGAATGGTTTTGAAGAGCAATGCACTGATGTGGCAGATATAAAAGATGAAACTCAACCTTTTGACGATGCTTTGTGTGAAGCAGTTGAATTTGAGCAGGGGCCAAGTCCTGTCACAGACTATGCTGAGCAAAGTGAAAGATCACCTGAAATAGATGTCCATAGTAGTGACATGGGAGATGGCAATGTGGAATATGTAGCAGATGAAACTGATGATTTTAATGATGCTTTGGAAAAGGCAGTTAACTTTGAGGAAGAGCAAGTGCTTATTACAGAATCTCCTGAGAAAAGTGAGAGTCATCTTGAAACAGAAGAGGGGAGCAGTATTAAAGTGGAGTACAATGATGTGATAGATACAAAAGAGGAAACCCAAGCTTTTGACGATGCTTTGCGTGAAGCAGTTGAATTTGAGCAGGGGCCTAGTCATGTAACAGACTATGCTGAGCAAAGTGAAAGATCACCTGAAATAGATGTCCATAGTAGTAACACGGGAGATGGCAATGTAGCACATGAAACTGATGATTTTGATGATGCTTTAGAAAAGGCAGTTGAATTTGAAGACGATACTGATCTTGCAACAGAGTCACTCAAGGAAAGTGAGAGTTGCCCTGAAGCTGAAAATAGGAATGGTTTTGAAGAGCAACGCACTGATGTGGCAGATATAGAAGATGAAACTCAACCCTTTGATGATGCTTTGTACGAAGTAGACGAGTTTGAGCAGAGGCCCAGTTATGTAACAGACTATGCTGAGCAAAGTGAAAGATCACCTGAAATAGATGTCCATAGTAGTAACACGGGAGATGGCAATGTAGCACATGAAACTGATGATTTTGATGATGCTTTGGAAAAGGCAGTTGAATTTGAAGACGATACTGAGCTTGCAACAGAGTCACTCAAGGAAAGTGAGAGTTGCCCTGAAGCTGAAAGTAGGAATAGTTTTGAAGAGCAATGCACTGATGTGGCAGATATAAAAGATGAAACTTGTGATTTTGATGATGCTTTGGAAAAGGCAGTTAACTTTGAGGAAGTGCAAGCGCTTATTACAGAATCTCCTGAGAAAAGTGAGAGTCATCTTGAAACAGAAGAGGGAAGCAGTATTAAAGTGGAGTACAATGATGTGACAGATATAAAACATGAAACCCAAGCTTTTGACGATGCTTTGCGTGAAGCAGTTGAATTTGAGCGGGGGCCTAGTCATGCAACAGAGAATGCTGAGCAAAGTGAAAGTCTCTGTGAAGTAGATGTCTGGTCTAATGGTGACACGAGAGATGTCGTAGAAGATGAACATGATACTGAGCTTGCAACAGAGTCACCCAAAGAAAGTGAGAGTTCCCCTGAAGCTGAAAATAGTAATGGTTTTGAAGAGCAGTGCACTGATGTGGCAGATATAAAAGATGAAACTCAACCTTTTGATGATGCTTTGTACAAAGTAGACGAGTTTGACCAGGGACCCAGTTATGTAACAGACTATGCTGAGCAAAGTGAAAGATCACCTGAAATAGATGTCCATAGTAGTAACACGGGCAATGTGGAATATGTAGCACATGAAACTGATGATTTTGATGATGCTTTGGAGACAACAGTTAAATTTGAGGAGGAGCCTGAACTTGTAACAGAATCTCTAGAAGAAAGTGAGATCCAAGCTTTTGACGATGCTTTCCGTGAAGTAGCTGAATTTGAGCAGGGGCCTAGTCATGTAACAGAATATGCTGAGCAAAGTGAAAGTCTCTCTGAAGTAGATGTCTGGTCTAATGGTGACACGAGAGATGCCGTAAAAGATGAAGATGATACCTTTAATCGTGCTTTGCAGAAAACACTTAAATTTGAGGAAGAGACTGGGTTTGCAACAGAATATCTTGAGGAAAATGATAAGTACTCTAAAGATGAAGCTCGGCATGGTGGTGAAGAGTTGAATGACAATTTTACAGGTATTGAAAATGAAAGTGATGCATTTTGTGGCACTTTAGATATCGCTATTGACAATGTAGAAACTGTTAAAGAACATGAATGTTATTCTTGTCGAGATATGGATAACTTTAATGCAAAGCATTTGGAAAGTGGTGTGTCATTTATTGAAGAACAGGAAGCTGACTGTGTTTTTCTTGATGCGAATAAGAAAGATTTAGAACTTGGGAAAGAAATAAAAGAAACATGGTATCATGATGAGGAAGGTCTTAGTGAAGACAACAATGAAGGCAAAATTAATGATAACAGTTGTGCACGTGATGAGACCTTGTGTCAAGTTGTTAAGGTTAAGGATGAGTGTAGTTTAGCAACTGAATCTGTGGAACTGAACGAAAGCCAATGTCCTAAAGAAACAGATACTGTTGGAAATGAGCTTTCAAATCTCATTGATTCTATGCAGTTACTAAGCAAGGATAAGTCTAAAAGTGAGGTATCATTAAGCTGTGACTTGCATGTTCAACTGTCACATACTGCAGTTTACTGTGGATCTAAAGAAATAGATAGCCATGATTCTGATGTCATTCAGCAATTGTGTGAAAGCAGCGAGAGAAACGGTCATGCTTCTCTGATAGCTGATGTTCCTGATAAAATGAAAAATAGTGTTTGTAGTGAAGATCATGATGTTATCATTGGAGAAACTAATTTTAGTGTAGATCGAAAAACATACACAGAATCTAAATCTATTGCAGGGAAAAAGTTGATAAAGCAGCCTAGTGGCACAGGTGCTGAAATTGAAGAAGTAGAAGTTACGGTAGAAATAGCATCAGATGATGATACAGAATCTATGTCTGAGCGAGTTAGGTATGACCAAAGAGAAGATTTTCTGCAAGATGAAACACAGTCCTGTTCTAGTAGCAGAAGTGGCTATAGTTCTCAACACTCTGGCAGAAAACAGCATCGCTCAGTGAAGTCATCACTCCATGAAAACATTGAAATTAGTGAGGAAAATGTAAGCGTTGAAAAAAGAGTTAGAACAGAATCAGCTTCCATAACTTCTTATGAAATTGAAATAAGTGAAATGAGTGATGCTAGCTCAGCAGATGTTGATCAACTTGATGATGAACCACAATCTGATCAGTTGGGTAGTTCAGAGAAAAGAAAAATTTATAAGGAAAAAGATGCAAGTTTATATGTAAGAGTAGATTTGAGTGAAAAAGAGGTAATTCAAGACCAAGAGAGTGGATTAGTGCCTTTATCTCAAACTCAGGAGACTCATTTAAAATCTAGCTCATTAGATAAGTCGGAAAGTTATGACTCTAGAACAGGGGATGTTACTGTAAAATTAAGTGAGTTGACTGAGGAAAAAATTGCTAAGGGTTCAGCAAACGGTGATAGTGTATCTCTAAAAGACTCCCTGGACATAATAAATGAGCTGAATGTTGATTCCTCCGATATCTATGATGTCCAAGTCACGACGAGGAAAGTTGTAAAACAGCACATCAGAGAGGAGGAAAAGGAGGTGACGGAGGAGTATGGGATTGAAGAATCTTTTCATGCAGGTATTGTGTGGCATGCCAAAGTCATGCATGGCAGACAAGAAGTATTTAAGTGTGCAAGAAAAGCTGCATTACCGTATTCTTGAAGTGCATCTTGGAGTTCTTGTGTGGGTAAAGGTGTATTTGATGTTCAATGCCAATAGTTTTAAAAGTCATCCTGTAATTTGTCCACACGTCCTGTGTTTGCATTTCCTACTGTGCCTGTTTGTGTCTGGTTTTGCTGTGTTGCCTCTTTAGTTGCATTTTGTTATTTTACATCACTCATATTACCATTTATCATCAACATTAAGATACTAACAAAAAACATTTCACGCTACACACAAAATGTGTCCACAAGATTCAGCCCAGTGTCACATGTTTATTATATGAAGCCAGCAGCAAGTAATTCATTCATTGAAGGTTTATTGTACCATCATTGCGGAATTTTGTTTAGTGACTGACAATGCAGAATTGCCTGAGAAAGGAAGAAGTTCCTCTTCGTCATCTTCGTCATCCAGTTCTGCAGAAGAGTCAAGTGACAAGCAGAAAAAGCGCAAAAAGAGACATAGAACAAAGCCATCAGTCTCACAACCAGCGGGTGATGGTACCCAAGTGCAGACACAACTCTCTATTGTTGATGTAACAGATGACGAGGGACTGGACTCTGATCTTGAAGCAAATGTTGAGCCAATAGTAGAAACTCCAAATGTTGAACAGCGTCCTTTGCCTGGTGAGCATGGTGGCGCACATAGCGATAGTGAGCTTCAAGAACATGCAGATGAACAGGCTATTGATGTTACTGGAGATGAAAGTGTTAGTTATGAAGACTCTGTGCAACCTGTAATAACTGAGCCAGGTATATGGATTTTCCCTTTCAATTTATAGTCTTCCGTTTCACGAAATTACACCACTTCGTTGCTACATCATACTACCGCATTTAACAAATTTATTTGTTACATAGGAGTCTATTACATAGTAAATAACATTGTAATATACTTGTACCTTGACACAGCTAACATTCTTAACATGCATTTTTTTTTGGAATGATGTGCATGAGCACCATTGTGATTTTTTACTCTTAATTTCGTAACATTTCTTTTCACACAAGTCATGCAGGTGCACTAGGTAACTGAAACATTAAAACATGCTATGATAGTTTGTTACATCATGCAAAAACAAGTTTATGCATAATATCAATTGTTTTGCCATTAAAGATACTTATGAAGAACAAGTTGGTGAGGAGCAGCAGGAACCGGGCTTTGAAAAGCGTCGCAAAAGCTCATCTAGTGAAAGTGATCGTGTGCATGATGATGAATATTTGCATGCAGGTTTGTCAAAAGTAAAACTTCAGTTAGTTTAGTTTCAAAGGGCTATTATTTTAGCCGTGAGTTCATATTTGTGGATGTAACTAACGCTTTGTTACTAACTTCCCTTGTCCTACTAATTTTCTCTGAAATGCATTTTTTTTACTAATTTATGCTGAGTAAGTTGAACATACTGCATAGGTGTTTACTAACACATCTAAAATTAACCTCATATCTTTACTAATACTTGTACTAACATATTCTAGATACATTGCTTGCTGATGAAGGTAACAAAACAGAAAAAGAAGAACATTTTTCACTTGATCAAGATCTTGAACTGGAGGGTTATGCTTTCGATAACATGGCATTTGTGGAAGATGGAAAGAGGCTTGAAGATGAAGATGAGGTTGCTGAAGGCCGACAAAGAACTGAAAGATCCTACTCAGAAATAGCAACGGAGGAACTTGAACAAGATGTCTACGACTTGCAGGAAATTCAAGCAAGACAAGAAGCCCAAGAGGAGGAAGAAGAAAATTTGGAACAAGTCGCAGGTGTCATTGATCATCAAGAGGTGTCCCAGCTCGGTTTTGAAAAACAGGAAGAATATGACAAACAAATTAGAAGTTCAATATTCCAAGAAGAAGTGACTCAGCCTGATTTTACACAGAGCCCGGAGTTGAAGCTTATTGATACGGGAGATGCTGTTGAACGGCACATTAAAACTTGTGTGCCTACCAGAAAACACATCTCCAAATTTCAGAAAAGCTTCACGTCCCGTTTCGTAATCGTTTAGTACAACGTGGAAGGCATTACCCAAGTAAAGACCGAAAATATCGCCATAACGTTTCTTTAGGTCCATCAAGTAGTAGCCGATATGTTGTTTACCTACAGATAACAATGAACCTACTAACGGAAGGCCGACTGGTCCTGGAGGTGCCCCACGCGGACGTCTTAAACGATTCCACGCTAGTAACACTATTAGGAATGCAGTAAATATTGAGAGTGCAGTTAAAGCACTTACAGACATCAGACGATCGAGAAAATAAAACATAATTCTCTTCCAAACGTTTGTAATTCAACAATTTCTACGGACAGTGTACAGTAACTGACTACTGCTTGTACGGTAGATAGCTGCGCCATCAGTTGGGCGAAACATCAAAATAAAAGTGTTTTTGGAGCGGCGATTCGACCATCAAAGAACCAAGCGGCTGATGACTGTTACGGATGTATGCCACGCAAAAAGATCTCAATGGAACGTCTCTAATTCTGGAAGATATTTCATTTTCGGGAGTAGCTATAAGGACCAAATCACTGGCATTAGAAAGTTATTATGTGAACATATAATGGGTAGTGGTATAGCAACTTTAGCTTTAAAATTATTTATTGGCACTGTCTGACTTCTTTGGAACAAAATAGCGTGTAATACAGCAATGATAGTTCACAGAAGTTGTTACCTGTTTCAATATGCTTACTGTTTTCCACGAAGATCACGCTGCCAATACATGAAATCACACAGAAACCATGAGAATGTCACAAGTATTTTTAAAATCCCTAAACAAGCGGCCATCTTGCATATAAGTGCCAAGCATTTCTAAATGACATTCAGCTCCCTGTTTTTTAATTCTCAAGCATTTCAATTTTTCAAAACATCTGACTACAAAATTCAACTGTCTCGA
>JAQGDQ010001437.1:0-25233 GCA_030141605.1 Tubiluchus corallicola
CCTATAATCTTATTAAAATCAGCAGTGATGTCTTTGTCGTATTACGATCTTGTGCGGTTTCAGGTATGCCGTCTGCCGCACACATTGTCGCACTCAATGCCAAACACTTAATAATCTTATTAAAATCACCAGTGATGTCTTTGTCGTATTACGATCTTGTGCGGTTTCAGGTATGCTATCTGCCGCACACATCGTCGCACTCAACGCCAAACACTTACTGGATGCCGTCGATAATGCCAGGCTGTTCAAGAAAGACGTGGATAGTTCGCAGCGGTCTCACCTGCCGCCACCAGGTGGCAGCAAAGCAGAAAAGGACGAGTCGGAAATATTGGGTGCTGTTGCTGCAGCTAAAATTGCAAGCTGATTTGACGACACTGAATTATTGCATCGTCTTTGTGTTATTTGTTTTTAATTTATACATGGTTTGTTTATTGTTTACTTGTTTGTTCTGGAGGATGATTATCCTCCCGTATTACACTGGATACTGGTGCAAATGATTTTTAGTCAAGTGTTAATAGACTGTACGTTGAAATACTGAAATTAGTTAGCCAGATTGTAAAGTACTACTTTTTACTGCAGTTTTGTTAAATAATGTTGCGAAAAGTCAAATGTTTGAACAAGTACAAAGGACACATGACAAAACATGAAGTTTCAGTTGTATTTCTTGCTGCTTTATAAACACACGTCTAGTCTTTGGCAAATACAGGTGATTATGAGTCTCCTCTTAGCGAAAAAGGAATACTATAATAAGACGTTTCACAGTTTTGTTGTGTGCACGCTGAGTTGGTGTACGCTCAAAGGTTAAGTGTACCACAGCAATGCATCTTAACTACCACCGTCACGTGACGTGTGGGTAAAACAAAGCCATCTGCCTCATCAGTTTAGTAACGTCAGTTGTTTTACGTGGACTTTACTTAATTATGGATTAGACTGCGTAGAGTAATTTACTAGCAGGACCTTGCTTGGAAACAAGAAAACATTAACTAGGTAAGGTTCTAGCTAGCTGTTAAAACTGCTAATATTACAACAGCATGGGCTGCGAGGCGTTGTCTGGTACACTTAAGCTTTGATCTTTTCACGTTCATCATCAATCAATAATAATGAAGTCTTGACATGACATACATTTATGAAAAATGGTGTATATAGATTCTTAATTATTTATGTATGGCATGCGGGCTTAGCTACTAAATAGTTGTTTTTTCGTCATCCATGCCTGGATAAATCTGAAGTTTCAACTCGGGAATTGAATCAGAGACCTGTAGAATTCCAGATACTTGTGCTGATAGATGCAGATTTTTCTGCATCAAACAGATGCGAGCTGGTAGTACTTCACCGTGTTGATAGAAGCCACCGTGTTCTATATAATAACTTTATTAGCATTGTTTACATACTGGTGGTGCCACCTGGAAAAATTAGTATTGAGCTAACAGACGATAGAGTACCTTTAATATCATTAGTTTAATTCAGGCAGGTCGCTCACAGGTATGACTGCATCATTGCTAAAATGGTTGACGCCACAATAATTTGATTTTAAAGCTGACAATATCATAAATAATTGTGATATTTCTAAATGCAGTTTTCATCTAACTGTGACATGTGACGTTTGTTTTCGCTACAAAAATTATTAAGAAATACAGTTAATGCAGTGTATAACATTGTGATCAACCAACTTGATTGATAATAGTACTGAGTTAGTTTGCTGTTGAATCTTATTACTGTTAGTGGCGTAGATGTAGTAAATCATACCATGTAGAAAAGATTGTGTTTGCAACTTCGTGTTTGTTGTTGAAAATTTTAGAGACTAAATTTTGCTGTAAATACCTGAATGGTTTGTTTACCTAAAATTGAGCTACTTTAACAGGGACTTAAATAATAATAATAATAATAGTGTGATAGCAGCAAGTTGATTTTAATAATGCTATTTAAGGTTAAGTAAGCGTTTTTAGTGATATGTGCTTTTTTGTGTGACAATTTCTAGAATTTTGCACTTGACCTTTTAATGTTGTATTGTATTATGTCTCGCCTGCGTATAATCACAGCAGTGGCGGCTCATAGCTAAAATTAGTGGGGGTGCTGCAAAATTAAAAAATTTTTAGCCATTGTTTTAATACTGTGTATAACGAAACCAACATATATAGTTATAATGTTGTAATTGTAATTTTAAGTAAACAAACTAATTTAAACATAACGTTGATAAACTCCTAAACAAAAATATCGTTTTCTTATGAATAGCCTAAATTGTCGCAGCTCAATAATATGCTGATACACGGCTTTTAAGCACGTGACAACTGACAACACGTACTACAGTGAGCGACAGTACTCTTTCTACATAAAGTACAGCGTCTTATCTCAGACATGTGAACCTGGCCGCATGCGCACAACAGCTAAACACTGCATTGCTTGAGCTGTGAAGCAAACTGTACTTTCCTCACTTGCTCCGGTGCCACACAAGTATAAAGAAAGAACTAAAGGAAAAAAGATTATTCTATTGAATATTTTCGATAATAACGAGTGAAAACAGGGGGTGCTGCAGTACCACAGTACCTATACATGAGCTGCCACTGAATCTCAGCCATTATGAATAATAATAATATACTGTGTCACGTTTAGGCTTCACTGAAACTGTACATAGTTTTCCAAGTGTGATAATTATTGCCTAAAAAGTAAAAATTATCAATTTATCCTGTTTTATAAACCTTTCTTTTTGCACAACTTCTGTTGTAGCAAGCCACAAGTACTTAAGAAAGTTATAAAGGCTAATAAACCAAAATTTTAACCAATAATGTTTTTTTACACTAGAGACAGACAACCTAAGAATCTTAGCCAAATTACTCAGCTTTTTGTTCATTATTTGATTAATGATAATTGGAATGCCAGTAACTGTCATCAATCACTTCCCAAAGTTCGACTATGGTGCAGTTTTTTGGGGACAACAAGTGAAATGACGTCATTTATTGCCAGGCAGTCGGTCTGTAGTTGAGAATGGATGACATCTCTTTTTGTTAGTGTACTGGAAAATAATGAAGCCAATGCACTGATGCCCTCATGCACATTGTTTAAAGGTGAAGCCAATGCACTGATGCCCTCGTGCACATTGTTTAAAGGTGAAGCCAATGCACTGATGCCTGCGTGCACATTGTTTAAAGATGAAGCCAATGCACTGATGCCCTCATGCACATTGTGTTTACTTGCTGATTGAAAAATTATTGGAAAACAAACATCACGTACCTACATTGTATATTTATTGCTAGGAAGGAAGAAATCACTCTTTCAACTTTCTCCATTTTATCGCATAGGAAACGTGATTAATTTGCTGATACTTAGATGAACTGTGAGCTAAATGGCAAATAAAGTTGAGCTTCACAGGCTGATTGTTTGTTACTGTAAACGAATTATTGATATTTTTTGTGAAAACCTTTCCAGCTACAGATGTTATTTTAATGAATTTATTTATTTAAAAAGTAGAACTAGTGACTTGTGAGTACAAATGCTGGATGTGTTGGCTTAGAGTAGATCAGGGCTGTTTTATTGTAATTCACATTTTCAGGAATAAGTTAATATTTGATATGAAAGAGCATCAGTAAATTAGTATTTAGGATTTTTAACTAAACATATTTAAGTACTTAAGTATTTAGATGAAATAGAGTGGGTTAGATTGTTTTCACATTAATTTTACCTACACAAATGGAAAGATGGTGATAAATTAGACACCAGAATTCCTTGCATGTTAAATTATTAGCAAAATATTCCTCTATTTTGTAAAGACTCCATTATTTGTTATCTTGTACAGTGAAACTGTAATATGCTTTTTATTGAAGAACAGCAATTTATTTAATAATAATAATAATGATGATGCCTCTAATTTAATAACTTGTTTTTTGCTAATTGCTTTGGCTACTGTTTATTTGTTAGTTTTGATTACCGTTACAAACCTTTAAATCTTTATTTTCCCACATATTGCAAAATCTGAATACAGTGTTCTGTAAATAGCCGAAATAATTAAACACAAGGACAAAAATAGCAATAAATGTTTAGTGAGTCATATTGACAAAACTTCCAACAGCTCAGACATTTTAATGGAACTGTGAGACTGAAAGATAATCAGCAAGTTAAATTTACTATCAATCAATTTATTAATAAAATTGTTGTACTTTATAACATAAGCATTATATGGATACAAGTATTAAATTTGCCATTGACCCTTGGTCTAGCTGTCTAATACCCCCCCCCCCCCCCACTTGTCACATCAGCCGTCAGGCACTGCCAATATAACCATCACACTAAAGACAAGCACAAAGTTAAATTATTCTTAAAGTTTGAGAGCTGCTGGAATGCAATCCGTGGCGACAAAAAACTCAAATGACAATTATTTCAAGATAGACCATATTGCAATTGCTGTCACTTCAGTTTTTTGCTTGGAAGTGGTGCTGACAAGCTACTGCATAGCAGTGTCTAGTTTTTGGCTGGATAAATACTGTGGTTACCTCTCTTGAGGGCACATTTCTTTTACTTTAGAATTCAGCCTGTCCAGTGTCTACCATAGATGTAATGGGCATATGATGACGATGACGATGAATTTTATGGGAATTGCAATCTAGGAATTGTCAAATTTCAAGAATAATTTAATCAACTGTCAGTTTAACTTGGTGATGTCTTTATTGTAATGGCGTTGTTGGCAACCGATAAATTCACATCAGTTCAGTAGTGAACCATAGTTACACAATTCTTGTGCTCTTAAAATGCATACTCCTTGCTCAAAACCTTCACTTTCATACAGTCACTTGTTACAAAACCTAAGCCTTAATTTAAACACCGTAATTGTTTTTCTGGTCAGAGGTTGTTTTTACAAGTGACTGTTTTTCTACAATACAATGTCTGTTTTTCAGCAATGACTTATTGTACTTTATCTGGGCTGGTGTTATAATGTGGTAAATTTATTCTGTAAAATAGACTTGGCGCGGTAGATACGTTGGTGGATGGTGGTAGGCAAGGTCAGTGGTATTCCCTATACTTCAAATATTATTGAAATTGGGACAGAGCAAAAGTTGACATCATAAGGGGGGGGGCGGTATAATCAGGTTTGACTGTACATCACTGAGAATACAGCAGTGCGCTACTCAGATGTATGAATTCACTAAGACGTAGCTGAAATGAAAGATCAATTTCAATAACTGCAAATGCGCCACACAACAAGCACATCATTTATTTTACAAAAACTTGCTAATTTTTTCAGTATGTACAATTGGCAAACACCAAAGAAATTCTATGTGATGTTGATGATGTCCATATACAGATAGGCACTGAGTTAAAATGCTAAATAATTTTCCACTGGAAAGAATCGCATGAAAGATCAAAAGTCACAGCAAGGTCACTGCAGTTAGTATTACAGATATGCAGATACTAATGTTTACCCAAATTTTCTACAATAGTGCAGCCTTGTTTATAAATACAGTAGAGGCACTGAATTGATACAAATCATCTGATACAGGCCGCTGCTATTCAAATGTGTATAAACAGTGTGTCATCAATTGACTCAAATAACTCCACGTAATTGACTCAATATTTTTGCTTCTCGTACTTAAAGTAAGAAATTTGTGCGTGATGAAAGAGCTTTCACTACCTTTGTGTCATCTTTACTGCACTTTTGTGTACTATAAAGTACGTAGAAACAGTCACTTTAAGTACCGTTTTGTTTGTAAGCAAGTACATTAAGCAGGTGCGCTGATTTGCTAGAACAAATTTTTGCTTTCAACCAGTCACCCTGCAATTAATTTCATTGCCCAAGAATTTATGGAAGCTAAACTTTTAATCACTTGCCTAGCGATTTCCTTTTGAAGCTCTCGTTGCAAATCACACGACCCTTATACAGTTAACTGTTGCTGTTATATCACCTACGCAGCAGCCATAATCTGCTAGTGTTCTTTGCAACTCCATACAAGTGTAAATATCACAGAGCAACAAATAGCATACAGTTCATTTTGAAAAATAGAGTATAAGCATAAAGATCTAATATTTAAAGCTGTCACAGCCTTTGCAGGGTATACTAAGTTGAACAGTGATGACTCATACGTATCTACTAGTAATAGGCCACCCCCATCGGCTAATAGGTTCAGTGGGTCAAAACATTTCCATCTGAAAGTGAGTCTATTAAGTGGCACCTATTGTAATTAAGAATAAAATTTAACGTCCAACGAGCACAACAACCCATCAAGTAGGAAAGTATTAATAACATCAAAACAAATCCAAGTGGAAAATGTATAAATGCCTTAAATTAGTGTTAATGAAGGTTACCTGCCGGAAAGTGCTCTAAATGTGTGTTTTAAATTCGTTTACTGACTGGTGCTGACGTTTTATTTACCGAATGGTTTACAACCGATATTGCAACATTCGCTGCAAGAACAACGTTCGATTCAAAATGGCTGCTACAATATCACATGAAATCGTCTGAATCGTCGCCACTGTCTTGATTCGTGTTCATCGTAGCATTCTCGAATAAACTCTTATAAGACCTGCAACATCAGAGTAATTTCATGAGTACAAGTGTAAACACGCTCAGTGCGGGTTAAAGGCAGGAGCACATTAACCAATAGGCTAACTAGGCTATAGCCCAGGGCACCAAAATTTGAAAGACGACACAGAAAAAAATTGTATTCTCCTCCGAAAATGTATATACCTTTCATGTCTATTAGAACACGAAATTTTTACTTTCCAGTGTTAAGAGTTAAGCATAAACACCTATGCCACCTATTGGCAACATGGACAAAAGATGCATTAGCTCTATTGTAACAATAAAGATTATTTTTCATGCAAACTGGTTTTCAAGCAATTTGACTGGACAAATGAAAAGTTTTACAAGGTTAACACAATGACAGTTTACAGTTGTGACACGTTAAGAGACCAATGAAAAAGGCACTGAAAAACTAGGACACCAACAGAATTTGAACCAAGAACTTTCTGCTTTCGAGGCAAATGCTCTTATAGTTGTACCAATGGGCCAACTTAAAACAGCTGGTCTGAATTCTCGTCTTAGTAGCGTGCAATCAATCAGAGCCATCTATCCGCTACTATTGATATATCACAATATTTTGAACACACTCAACTGTGGAACTAGACCGTAAGTCATTGTACCTTTCTATAGGGTATCTAATATGCAAGTTTTACATAAAACCAAACACAAACAACTACCTTAACTCTTTCTCTTTTTCCCGTCTTTCGGCTTCTTCCTGTTCTTTTTGCTTCTGCTCTCTTAGTAACTTTTTCTTGTCCTCCCTTTCACGCCTGTCCCTTTCTTCTCTTTCGGCCAATAAGTCGGGTTTTCTTTCCACTTTCGTCTTGTTTAGTCGATTAATGACGTCGTTAATTCGTCGCTCTACTCGAAACTTTCGTACCTGAAAATATCCGATTGTAACTTAAAAACAAGCAATGTCATATAGAAAAATATCAGAAATTTTAATAATAACTTTAATTTAATTTTATTTTGGGCATTGACAACTATAGCTTCTCTTGTGATTTTTAATAGTTTTTAGCCCTTTTCTCAGATCCATTTAGCTATATTTCTTATAGCTTTTTTAATATATTTACCTTATCATAAATCTTTGTTCTTGTTAACGGTGTTTTTTCTGTTGTCTCTTTACTAATTACCCGAAGTGCTTATCACGCCTTTATTATTAAATCCTTCTAACATTTTTCACGAACATTCAAATAAACCTAACTTCCTAAAAGGCTTGACCTTTCCTTTAACTACTCGGCAAAAGCAAAAAGAGAAATTCGTAGATTAGTGCTTACCTCTTTCTGCTTTCTAAAACCTACTTGTCCCACCTCCATGGCTTTGGTTTTTGAAAGATTAGACCACATGGTATAAACAACATCAATATCATTCATTTTGTTACCTGCAGTAAGAAAAATTCAAAACAAACATATTAACCTCGTGAAGTTCAAACAAATAATAGTTTTGAGGCTTACATACAGACTTATGTACAGACTTACATACAGACTTACAGGTAATAGTTGGTGTGTTTAGGCATCTGCTTTTCAATAATCTTAGTGTTTTGGTACTTAAACATCTACTGACATTGTTTTCTAAATACACTTTTAGGTGCATTGTACAAAATTAACACAGATGTTCATGGTGTCACGTAGCGGTAACAAAACTAATGGAAAGATTTAACGTGCTTTAGAAGATTCTGGGCTAGATGATCTTTGTTTAATGACAGGAGAACACCACAAAGTAATCAAAAAGATCAACAACTTTTAATAACATGCATTTTGCATATTATTACTGGGTCTCTAACGATACACCGATGCACAGATGTACTATTAAAATGCACCTGCATCGTGATAATCTGAATCATTTATATTTAGCACAAGCTTGACTGTCCGCTGATAAAAACTGTGTGAAATAATTCAAGCTACAGCTATAGAATGTACTGTAGATATGTAACAATCAGTGCAGTGAATGCAGTATTAGCAGACTTGACACATACAGACCTGCTGCCAGCAGCTAAAGCAAAACGGTTGACAGCGCAATGTGTTTATAATGATCTATAGTAGGCTAATTATGCTTTTGCTTATATGTTTCTCAAAGCGCTTGCAGCAAATGTGGACTAAAAACACATCAGCATATTTTACATCAAAAGTATTGAAATGTTTTGCATTTCTGGTGGCTTAAAATACTTACATTGCAAGAGTATAAACAGAAATTAAATAGTATGCTGGATTATTTAGCACTTAGTAATCTTAAAATTGTTTGATAAATCTAATATATACATATATATATATATATATATATATATTAGGCCATATATAAAATACCAACAGCTTAATCTAGTTTTTTATTAACCACTTCACTGCCTGTATGACGAGAATCTCCCGTCACGAAAATGGTATTCCGACTGGCCTATATGACCCTACCGTCATGCTTAATATGCAAATTAACTGACGCCTATGCCAGTATCAATAATACTTACACAGGCCATGTGCAATTGAGGAATCTAGCTTTGAAAACAAAAAGCGGTGGTGTCCTCTGTTGTCCAAAAAAGATGATATACAAGCTATGAAACATTCATGGCCAAACATGTGCAAAATGACGATGCGCCAGCTGGAATACAAATTGCACGGCAGTGAAGCGGTTAAAGCCTGCAAACATTAACTCAATGTGTATCGTGATACGTAACGTATCGTGACACAGGTGTATCATGACAGCCCTACAAATTACCTTTTATACTATTAGCTTTACAGAGCTGTGATGCATCTTCTAACACTTGGGTGGGAATGTCATCTAAGCATTCACCCTACAAAAACAAATAAAATATTTACAAGGTGTCAGCGCAGTTTGTTAATTTAAGCAATGATTACATTGTGTAATTAATTAATAGATGTAAATAATTCAGCAAAACTCAGATGGAGTAGAAATCCAGTGATGTAATTCAGAATTCTTTTCATCGAGTATCTTTTTCTGATAACACAAGCTTACTGTAATTAACATAGCTATTATACGAGGTTAAAGGACAATAAAAAGTTTTACTGACATAAGGGTAAAAGATTCGTCTTGAAATTTTGTATCATTTATATAACATCTTATTGCGGACAGAGCTTGCATTAGCAGTAACACTGTATAAAAATTGTAAACTTAAATTGCCACGATGACCGTTAGGTGGGGTCATTTTGACGGTAGGTCGCTTGAAACAAGTTTAGATAACATTGCGTAAAGTTTGAAAAAATAATCAGTGCATTCGTAGGACACTCTTCACTAATTAAGTAAAAGTTTAAATTAGTTTATATTGTCAATATGATTAATAATATGTTTTTGGAAGACTTTGTGGCACACATTGGGATATTGATGCAGTGTTGTTTTATAGGTATCCTGCTTTGATTCACTGCTTTGAGCCACCTGCCCAAAAATCGTAATCAAATACCCAAACTCTTAAAGCACAAGAAAACCTCCACTTACATGAAGCTTAAAAATTTCGTCTTGAAATTTTATACCACTTACATACTGCCTTTTTGCATATTAGACTTGCGTCGGCAATAACACTGTATAAAACATGTAAATTTAATCTTCTGCGATGACCGTTAGACACTGCCATTTTGACGGCAGGTCATTTGAAACAAGTTTAGATAACATTGTGTAAAGTTTGAAAAAATAATCAGTACATTCGTAGCGCACACGTCACTAAGTAAGTAAAATTTTAAATTACTGTATCTTGTCAATAACATTAAAAATACGTTTTTTGGTTTGTGAGTGGTGCACCCTGGAGGGTGAGTCAACAACATTTTATCATTTGGTGAAACATTTTAATTTACAAGAATTTTCCGTTCTAGTTACACAAGTCTTTCAAACAGGTCAGCATCATGCTAAGTCATATAACTCTGTATAGAAAGTTTATTGCGACGTACATAAAATTGCCCTTTCTTCCCCCTTAATAAAGCCGATTCTTGATAATAGCTGAATGCAACTTACAAAGAATTTAGTTAGGATGCAAAACGGCAGAGAAATTGTTGATTAACTTTGTACTTACCTGTCGAAGACGAAGGTAAACGTGAGCAGAAGATTCTTTGTCAACATGAAACCAGACGTCTTCATCCCAACCATATTTAATTAAATCTTCATCTAAAATAACCAAAATAATGGAAAACATGAGTATGTAGGAAAAACAGTGCTTTACCAGTATCTCAACTACTAAAAATGAAACTAAAATAAAAATAATAATAAAATATTAAGAGTAATAGTATATGATTAATAAAACTATGTATGTGTTTAAGGCAAACTGTTTATAATATACTTAATCAAAGTTATCATGTGATAGGTAAAAGTGCACTTATTTTGCTCACAATAATAGCTACTTTCTCCAGGTAATTACAATTTTACTTACCTATTAAAATTGAATTAATTTACCTTGTTGTAACTTAGTAATTACTTACACACCACATTTAAAAAAGTTTTAAACTACATTTTTTACTCCAGCTGAATAAATAAATCCTATACAATTTCATTAGAAATTCAAACTATACAAATATTTATATACATTTATGCAAAAAATAAGCCCTTATATTTTTAATGATGTGACACAAAGTGGTCAGCTTTGCTTAGACATATTAATTAAAAAGTTGTTTATTTCAATCATACAATAAAATGAAAACAACAAAATGACTTTACAAAGTACTTTTTACAATGTAATTAGTTAGTTATTACTGATTAAACTAATGGTTAGTACTAACTAGGCAGCAACATACGTAAGTTAACGTAACCAATAATAATCACATACACACATTTTTAGTTTTGAACCAACTGAAAAGCAGCAGATTGGCCAAATTAATGAAAATTGTTTTTGAAAATTAAATTGTAGTATAGTCAGCCAAAAGACTAAAACTAACAAGCATCACTGCAGAAAGTAATAATCAAGTTTACTGACTGGGTTAACCTACTTAACGTATTTAGTTAGTGTAGTAGAAATATTGTAGAAAAAAAACCTCACTGAATTCATGAGCCATACTTACTTTCATATTTGTCCTCTCCCATAAACAGAGTAACAGGTGGGTCAACAACTGCAACATAAATATCTCAGTTCAGCAATCTTTCAACAGTTTTCCACGATTTTTAACGAGGTGCCATTTACGCAAAACTACAAAAATGGTAAACTGATGTAAGCATCAGCTAGTAGCACAGCTATGGCTGATTTTTCTTTTTGCCCAATAGATAGCAGCAGTAGCAAATCCAGAATTTTTTTCGCTGCTGAAACACTATGCAGTCAGCAACTGGATCAGATGTGAGAAGGTTACCTCTTCAAAGCAGGTGTGGTTCAAGTTAGTTAGCGCTCAATACAACAACAGCTCGCATACAACCAAGCACCGGATTATGAACTTTGGCGCCTCTAGGCTAATGAAATTATGGGGCCCCTCAGACGAGAAGACACTTTAACTCGTGCGCACGCATCTTGAGTATTTTTTACTTGTCAATAAAAATATTCTTTAAGAAATACCTTTATTTTACTATTTATTGCAAACAAAATTAGCAAATATTTCAACACAACTGTAGTGAAAAAACAAATTTACGTTTAAGTTACAATGTGGTGGAGCTATAAAAGGTATCATTTCACGAAAAGAGAGAAATATGTGGGCTAACACATTAGTTCTAATTTGAAACTAATTTGTAATTTTTCACATAACAGCATTGAAAATGAACGTATTGTTTTCAAGTTTAAAAAGGGTTATAAGGTTTCATATTAGAACGTGATGCTGAAAACAATTACCATGCGTAATTGTTTTCAAACTCATCATTTAATGTAATGCAAAAAACCGTACAAACAATAGAACTGACAATATAATAGAAAACCAGAGAATGAAAGTAAGTGTAGGAGAAGAAAAATGAAGAATATGAAGTAGCAGACGTAAATTCATTTTTGGCACCTGTTGAGTGTGCCCGGTTGCCATTGTTTGCTATAGCTTGTTAAAATTATTATTAGAATGTAATGTAATATTTATTTCCACTTCAAACAAAATATTTTTACAAAATTCATAAAAAACTCGATACTCAATAGCACAAGATTGCTTATTCCCTATCATCTCTAATCCCTTCATATTATTATTCTCCATTATTTCATCATCTTTCTCACTCATTACCTTTCTGGCTTTACCTCCTTTTATCATGTACTTTCTGCGCTCTCGTTATTCTACACTGCCCGCTCAGTTCAGATCTTACTTAGTTAGACATACAATTCAGTTTCAATAAATATAATTTGCTCACCATTGCTTGTAAAATAAAATACCATGTTCTATTATCTGAATTATGGAAACTGTAATAGAATGATTACTAAAAACAGCATAAAAAGTTAACTTATTCTTGATGCCAAACAAAAGCAAACAATACCCCAGTAACTCCACGTTACTGGTTAGGCAATGCGCACTACTTTTAAGCAATCTCTAATCACTTCCACAACAGCATTTATGATCGCTTTCTATTTAGGTAGGCTTTTTTCTCAACAGCCACGAGCATGGCATCAAAGACTCGGGAGTTCGAGTACATGATTTATGTAAATTAATAAAAATACTAACTTAAGGTGACGCCTGATGGCTCGTGAACAATCATCATCAGAGCCTTTGCGGATTGCAACAAATTTGCCAACCGAATAACTAAACGAAATTTTGCTATACAATGGGAGATAAAAAGAAATTTGGCAGTTAACATTTTTGAGTTTTGAACCATGTATTCTGGTTTTAGAAGTAAATGCTGTTATTATTATTATTAAACAGGATGGTACACAAACTCAAAAAGTAGTTTTGGCTGACATGCCCATCTGCCAAACACATTATTTTAGCTAATAAAATACGCTTTTCTGTTAAAATTATTACTGTTATAACCTGTCTCGCCACCATCGACATTGTGACCTAAGGAAAACAAAGCTGTGTAATGCATTAATTGCACAAAAGTCTGAAAAAGTTTTTCACCTCAATGGTGACTCGAACACAAGGCCTTCCACTTTATGGACAACTATGCTACACTGTACTACAGAGGCATGCAGAGTTTTCTGAGTTAGGTGATATATGTTAACATTCTATATTCACATGAAGAAAAGGACTACTTTTGTTCGTAAAAAATTGCAGCCTGGTAGGGAAAGTTGATCCTTGAGTCCCAGAACATGCCCAAATAACAAAATATAGTTTTGTAATCATTTATTTTATTATTCATGTTAACAGTGCTTCAGTAAAACAGCTAGAAGCATTAAAATTTTTATAATCAAAATAAATTATGATGCAGTTAAACACTACACTCTAGATGTGTATGTAGCAAACGTATTGCAAGATCTTTGTGTTAGGCAATACTTCATTGTTTACTACAGTTGCCATATTCGCTCAGCTGTTTCTTTCTACAACCAGATATACGCTATTGTGTGCAATCCGGTAAATTATGTGTTGCACCTGTGTAGAGAATCAGGTAGAGTATGTGTTACTCCTATGTCATTGTGTGGAGAGTTAGGTAGAGTACGTGTTGCTATTATGTTATTGTGCACACAGTCAGGTAGGGTACGTGTTGCTCCTGTGCTATTGTGTAGACAGTCAGGTAGAGCACGTGTTGCTCCTATGTTATTTGTGTAGACAGTCAAGTAGAGTATGTATTGCATCTGAGTTATTATTGTATAGACTGTCAGGTAGAGTACGTGTTGCTACTGTGTTATGGTGTAGACAGTCGGGTAGAGTACGTATTGCTCCTGTGTTATGTGTGAAGACAGTCAGGTAGAGTACGTGTTGCTCCTGTGTTATTGTGCAGACAGTCGGGTAGAGTATGTGTTGCTCCTGTGCTATTGTGCAGACAGTCAGGTAGAGTACGTGTTGCTCCTGTGCTATTGTGCAGACAGTCAGGTAGAGTACGTGTTGCTCCTGCGTTATGGTGTAGACAGTCAGGTAGAGTACGTGTTGCTCCTGTGTTATGTGTGAAGACAGTTAGGTAGAGTACGTGTTGCTCCTGTGTTATGTGTGAAGACAGTCAGGTAGAGTACGTGTTGCTCCTGTGTTATTGTGCACACAGTCAAGTAGAATACGTGTTACTCCTGAATTGTGTATAGACAGTCAGGTAGAGTACGTGTTACCCCTGTGTAGTCCTCCAGTAAAACGCCGTATTGACGTACCAATGCGATATGAAAGACGATTTCTTTTTAGACCTTGTCCATCTGAAATCATTGTAAAAATTAAGTATAATTATAAAATGGCGAGAGTCACACTTATAATTGGCTTAATGACTATGCCAATGATCAAGCCATTATTAAAACAGCTGAATTGTGGACCCAACACAGATAGGTGCTATCATCATAATATTCTCTGGGACACCAATGAAATATTTGAAGCAATCTTTGGTAACCTTTTTTTCAATCATTTAAACTGCTACTCCTTGCAGCTCACGCAGGTTAAAAACAGTGCTCGGACTGAGAATACATCAACACATCGGGACAATGCTTCTAGTTATTTACTAAAAATATAGACGTGAACAGGTTTCTAAGTAAATACTGCAAATCATTCCTTTCTGTTATCTCTTGATTATTAAACTAATACGCAATTACCAGAAGTATTCTGGTTGATCCTGCCTTAATCTTAACCTAGAAATATAGCACTACAACAAGGTTTTCTTCTAAAACAGAGAAACAAACAAGTTTACCTGTTTTTCGCTTCTCGTTATACACCTTAAAGAGAAATGGTCTAATTCGCGGTTTTTTAAATCCAATTTCCCAAGGCGCCAGTCCGTCCTGCAATACAAAGGTCCAGTAAATGTATGAAATTACCACCTGCGAATGATGCTGTACTAGTTTTGTTTAATTACAATAATTATCATAATAATTCATAATTTGGGTAAAGGTATTTATAATAGTATATGGCCATTAATTACAAAGTACCAGACAAAAGAAATATTAATACAAGATGGTGCGTATCACATTACAAAACAAAAACCAGCATCAATCTCTGCTGTATTTCATTAATCCAACTTCACATACAAATAATAAACCGCCTCATATTTACTGTCTGCGAGTTTCAAGTCACTAATCTTAGATAGCTTTTTAATTTGGTTAATTATCCAGTTTGTGTGATTTTGTTGTGACAAATTTGTCTCAGAATAACAGCGTACAACGCACAGATGTATTACCCAGAACTGAACAAACCACTGCACTGTTATACTACACTGTTATTCACACTAAGGCAGTTTACCCAAGCCGTTTGTATAATCATGCCGCAAATCCCATCTCACTGTTAGGGGGAAGCCTTTTTACACTGAACCAGTTCACTTGAGCAGAAAGGTAAAACCGGTAACTTACCTTGTTAATTTTGTACAAGTCAGCGCCTCCTCCTATCAAAAGTTTGAACGAATCTACGTGGTCCAGTGTTGCAGCAATGTGTGCAGCAGTGTTTTTCCTATTGTCTGTCTTGTTGATACATCTTGCTGCATTCTTATGCTTAAGAAAGTGCTGAATCACCTTATGTTGATTTCTAGCTATAAGACAATTTATGCACGAATTAACTTACAATTTTTAGGGAACTGATAGTCACCGTCACCGTTAGTGCACGTATTACTGTGTTTTGTTTCAACGGACTGCTCGTAGAGAAAACCAGAAAACACGTCTTCAAATTAAACTAGTTTATTATGCGGGAATTCTACAACACAAAAGTATGAAGGAACGCAAAATGTGTACAGACAAGTGATAATCTGGAAATATGTAAAGGAGAGTGTGCGTATCTGAGAATACGAGAATAAACTCGAGCTGCCAGCTCCGCCTTATATATCAGTGCAAATGGACTGAACCAGAAAATTCTGGAAACTACTACGCGCATCGCGTATAGAAAGTTCTAGAAACTTCTACAAGGTAAAAAGATTGTTCTACTATACTATAGAATATTCCAGATCTCCACAACACGTATGTAGAGCAAACTGTGTACGAACTACTTTGTTTAGATAGTACATTTCGTTAGTTAATCTTAATTTCAACTGTACGTGTGAAGAGATAGCTTTCCAGTAATAGGCTTCAGTGTTGCACCATGTTTTCGGTGTCGAAATCAGTTTTTGGCGTGTAATATTGTTTTAGAAGACAATGGTAGGGTAGACCGGATAGTCTTTGTAATCAGCCTTTGGACTTGTATGTTGTAAGTGGTGTAAAATCAATTGCTGTAATAAACTGCTGGAACAATGATTTTTCCGATCCAATTCGCCAAGTAAAAAGGACCTAATAATGTTAATAGGACTTACGTGTTATAATTGCTTCAAAGGTATTAACAGGGTCTATGCAGTGCTTGGTGGTCAAGCTGTTTCCCTTTGTATTTGATTTTGTTTTTGTATTTTGCTTATGAGCTTGGTGGCAATTTAATAAAAGTGGCAAATGGCCATTAGGTATTATGCTATAGTGCAGGTTATATTGCTTGTATTAATTTTAGTAGTACAATTAAGCAGCTACTTTTTATATAATATCTATAATAGCTTGAGTATACTTGGTAGCTAGCAGAAAGCAGTAGTTTTTCACTTAATTCCGTGTTTGCTATAGTAAATAACATAATTCAAAAGCTTTCTTTGAGTATTTTCTAAAAGTAGTACAACCTCTGTTTTGTTGTCCCCTTTCGGTGGTTTTGTTTGCCCCATGACTGTTTAAAGGAAAACCGGATGATTGTGTGAACATTAGCTTTGAGCTATAAAGAATGCTCTAAAATATTGAGAACTACTATAGCTTATACCGTGATAGGCGGTACCGTGGTAACCATGCTCATGAACTGCAGTGTCAGTTTCTGACATCATATGATGAAAAGCCCATTTTTCGTGACATCACGCGTTTAAGCAGTACTGTAACACTTATGCAAATGTGCTTGACGCGCAAGGGAAGACGCCCGCTATTGCACAAACTGTGGTTAGTTTCTGACGTAAGCAATAGCTGTGTTCGGTTGCCGCTAACTAACTTTCTAAGCTAATTATTCAAATATAAGGAACAATTATTATCTCTTATAGGCAAGAAAATGTATATTTTGGACAGTAAATTAAAATGAGATTGAGTCTAAACAATCATCCGGTCTTCCTTTAAAAAATAGTTTGAAATGAAGGGATTTTACCTGCTGCAAAATGTATGGGGGTGGCACCTTGCTGAGATCGTTTTTGCCAACATTTGTCTCCCATCTTTGTCTCCAAGTAGCTGACCATGTCTATGTAACCACACTGTGATGCTATGTGTAAAGCATTCTCTCCCTTGCAATTAGTGCTAGTTACTTGAGCTAATCCGTGCTCTTCTAAGTACCTTAAACAGTCTAACTTTCCATAGCAGGCTGCGTAGAATAGCGATGTGGCGCCTGAAATTATATTATTAGCATGGTAGGAGGAGTACGACACAAACATCGTAACAGCCATTTGAGAAAGTGATAAAATTTGGCACAAACGAATGAGATTGTCCGTATACAAATTCAAAAATTTTACACTGTAGATGCACACTGCAGGGGCGTTCCACAACAGGGTGTTACATATGCGGTAGGTTTTACAGTAAGCCTTTTTTATTTCGATTATTTTATGGAATTTACATTATACTGCTGGTAATATATAGACATAATCATTGTTTGTAGCTATTTTATCATTTTTGTAAGGGGGGCCTCTCATAATTTTTGAGTAGTGCGTTCTTTAGTTTCTTTTTGAGATCTTTTAAACTTGTTGAAGATTTTATTTCTTGAGGTGGTAAATTTCAGATATTAAATGCTGCTTTAGATACTGAGTTATGACCTTGTTTAGTGTTTGTCTGAATTTGCTTTATGTTAACTTCCTAACTCACCATCGGAACTGCAATACTGGTATCAATGTCTATGAGTCTTACCTGTTAGATCTATTGCAGCTGTTAACTCATTACTTGTTTCAGTGAGAAGCTTCAGGCAATCCAATGCACCTGAAAAAATAGTGATTCAAAAATATTATTTTGAAGACAGGTTTGCAAGCCACCACTCGGTTTCATAGTAACATTATTAAGGAGGGCAACATTGCATTCTCCCCCAGTTGCCTTGTTTAACAGGAGCTTTGTGGAAACGTTGCGGGCTTTTGACTACAACTGGTTCAACCTGAGTTTAAAACAATCATAAAAAAGTTTACATCAAATACCACTAACCCTAACTCATTCCTATCCCTAACCTCAACCCTAACACTAACCCTAACCCAACCCTATCCCTAACCTCAACCCTAACACTAACCCTAACCCAACCCTATCCCTAACCTCAGCCCTAACACTAACCCTAACCCAACCCTATCCTAACCTCAGCCCTAACACTAACCCAACCCTATCCCTAACCTCAACCCTAACACTAACCCTAACCAACCCTATCCCTAACCTCAACCCTAACACTAACCCTAACCCAACCCTATCTCTAACCTCAACCCTAATACTAACCCTAACCCAACCCTATCCCTAACATCAACCCTAACACTAACCCTAACCCATACCTATCCCTAACCTCAACCCTAACACTAACCCTAACCAACCCTATCCCTAACCTCAACCCTAACACTAACCCTAACCCAACCCTATCTTTAACCTCAACCCTAATACTAACCCTATCCCTAACCTCAGCCCTAACACTAACCCAACCCTATCCCTAACCTCAACCCAAACACTAACCCTAACCCAACCCTATCTCTAACCTCAACCCTACCACTAACGCTAGCCCAATCCTATCCCCAATCTCAACCTTAACACTAACCCTAACCCTAACACCAACCCTATCCCTAACCTCAGCCCTAACGCTAACCCAAACCCAACCCTATCCCTAACCTCAACCCTAACACTAACTCTAACCAACCATATCCTAACCTAACCCTAACCCTAACCTTGATCCACTTCACGAACTAATTTCTTGTGAAAAGGGAATTGTAAGCTTTAAGCCAGTTTTTCAGCTAAACTCTCCGACACGTACCAACCCCAGCAGCAAGATGAAGAGCTGTTGCTCCGTCCTCATTCTTCATCCACAACATCTTGTCCTGGCCTTTGGTATATCTCTTGATTATCCAATGCGCCACAGCCAAATGCTTCCCCAGGACCGCTTTGTGAAGGATGGTGTTGCCCCACTTGTCTTGTTGAAAAGCGATGGCGTGATCTAGAGATTCAGCGCCCTCTTGTAACTCTACGATGTCCGCTATCGTTTCTAAGGTTCGCTGATGACCACAAGATGCCGCCACGTGTAAACATGTCTCTCCTCGTGAGTTCTTCGTGTAGGCATCAATATCCTGTATTGGACGATTCCGTAGGATCCATCTAATAATGTTCAAAAAAATATTCATTTAATAAATGATAAAATTTGTGCATATATTATAAGTTTTAGCCCTTTTTAGACCTGCAGGTGACCACACATGTAAAAATCGTAGTATAGGATTACAAATAGCTGCACAATTAATTGTGACTGTTCTGTGTTGCTTTAAATTCCAAGCTGGTTGTGTAACTAAGACGCCCGTCATGGGTTCAAAACTTACTGTGTGACGTCAACGCGTCCTTTCCTTGCTGCTGCGTGTAACGGTGTGTCACGAGCCGCGTCATAAACTTCAAGCTTCAATTCCTTTGCTGGTATAAGAGCTTTCAACTCTTCCAAGTTTCCACTCGACGCTGCTTCATGTAGTAGAAATGAACGTTCACTGGCTTTAGAAACCTTCGCCATTTTGTAGAGCGAATTTTTCAACACAACACGGGAATTTCCTCTTTACTTTCACGATTTGCTTTATTGATTTGGTTTTAAACTAGTTTTGTTGTGATTTATTTTGATTTTCAAGTCTTTTCGACACAAATTCATTTCAGTTCCATCACTTTCAATCACTTTTATTCAGTCATATCTTTACTGCACTAACATGTCTATTGCTTATGTAATTTTGTGAAACGCCTGCATGGTAGTACTTTGTACTCTTGCCTAGTTTAGCGTTTACATGTTTTATTACAGTTAAACATACTGCAGTAGTTCGTCAACAACTGACTAATAAAAACGTTGAACGTAATCAAAAGTAATTCCGTAAAACATTTTAATTCAGTAACTTCGACATTATACACACAATTTAAAGAAAAAGAAAAGACAATTTTAAAGTATGCACAAAAACTTTCCATTCAAAATATATTACTTTGCATCATGCTTACATATTTAAATGACTTATTTAATCAGAAAAGAAAATTCTTAGTGATTTAAAATGTTGGACCAAGTGATAAAACTGCACTGGATCACCTTCCCAGTGTGCACCACCGATTAAAAAAACATATATTGATCCCACTTACAATATCAAGTAATTTATACGTTTTCTTAGTTACTCAAGAGAACAAATGTTCTGATTATTTTTCCGAACTTCACACAATGTTATCTAAATTTCTTTCAAACAACTTACCACCAAAATGGTTGTGCCTAATGGTCGTCGCGGAAATTTTCGAGTTTTGTACAAGTTACTGCTAGCGTAAATTCTGTAGCCTGGGACACTGACCAACATATACTAGGTGGATGGAGCAAAGTTTACCAAAATGACGGGTGAAATGGTTTATCGAAATAATCGACATTTTCTTATACGTGCCGATCACCACCAGGAGACTGTAACAATAACCAAATTTTTTCTCCCACGTGTCTGGTATAGTATTACATGCTAGTAAAAAACTTTATTGTGAAAAAGCATTGGATAACAGTGACAGCATCAACAACAACAGCAGTAGCATAAACGTGCTGCATGTCTCACACTAGGGCATGTTTAAACAGTGGGCAGGTATGGTGTAAACGCTGTGTGTTGAAACAACTTAATGTGTGTTTTATATATTATATGATATATGCATTTATTTATTATATTATATTTATTATCTCTTATATTAATATTCTTGGTATATATATATATATATATATATATATTTATTTATTTATTTATATACTAGCAAAGGCCCCGCAAAAGATTTTGCGTAAAAAACCACGTGTAATTAATAATACGCGAACATCCTACCTAGTCCACATTTATAACGCAAAGCCCGTAACATCATGCCTACAGTTTGTTTAACTAACGCAAAGCCTGTAGCAGCTTTTACTGAATTAAAGTTATAAGATTATAGACAGAATACAATGGATGACGTCACAACAATGCCTTTGCGTCAGCAGTTTTCTAAGCGAAAATTGCCGAAAATGGAACCTCTAATTAACTCGCCAGTACTCCTCTCGGTGGACCTGCCCTAACATATATTCCACATCATCGTGTAGCCCCGTTCTTCTTCTTTGTAAAGAGCTATATATCTCCTTCCGAGAGTCCCACCAGGCGCCGCTAGAACGTTTTTCCCGCAGGCTATTTGATCAAAATTTCGAAAAAATCGCGAGTTGGGTCCGCGAAAACGCCCGTTACGGGACCCCGTGGCCCTCTTGGGAATTCTAAATAGGCCTATGACACCCACCGCTGAACGGGCTATCTATCCATACCCAGCACCCCCCCTCGGCCCGTTCCCGTTCTCTACATCTCAGCCGTATAACTTTTGCAAAAAACGGCCGAAAAATGGTTATTTTTGGAGGTTTTTCGCCTCCCCTTCCTCGCTGTGGGCCCAATTCGAAAAATAAACCCCCAATGAGACGACACTAGATCGAGACCTTTCGTTTGATGTATAAATCGCCGCAAATGGTGCCCTCGTCGGAGCTGTAGCCTCGAATCTTATATATATGGTGCAGTGTGGTGTTATGGTGTGGTGCAGTGCGGGGTGATGTGGTGGAGTATTATGGCGTGGGTGGTGCGGTGTGGTGTGGTGCAGTGTGGTGTGATGTGGTGGAGTCGAATGGTGTGGGTGGTGTGGTGTGGTGTGTGGGTGGGTGGTGCGGTGTGCTGCAGTGGTATGGTGTGGTGCGGTGTGGTGTATTGTGATGTGGTGGAGTAGTATGGTGTGGGTGGTGTGGTGGGTGGGTGGTGTGTTGCAGTGTGGTGTTATGGTGTGGTGCTGTGCAGTGTGATGTTGTGGAGTATTATGGTGTGGGTGGTGTGGTGTGGTGTGTGGGTGGTGCAGTGGTATGGTGTGGTGCAGTGTGGTGTGATGTGGTGGAGTGGTATGGTGTGGGTGGTGTGGTGTGTAGGTGGTATGGTGTGGTGCGGTGCGGTGTGGTGGTATTGTGTGGTGCGATGAGGTGGAGTGGTATGGTGTGGTGCAGTGTGGTGTGATGAGGTGGAGTGGTGTGGTGTTGGTTGTGTGTTGATTTGTGCACAAAATTCTTTTTGTGGGGTTTGGCTAGTCTCTTATATTAATATTCTTGGTATATATATATATATATTTATTTATATATAAGATTCGAGGCTACAGCCCGGACGAGGGCACCATTTGCGGCGATCTATATATCAAACGAAAGGTCTCGATCTAGTGTCGTCTCATTGATGGTTTATTTTTCGAATGGGGCCCACCGCGAGGAACGGGGGGCGAAAAACCTCCAAAAATGGCCCTTTTTCGGGCGTTTTTTGCAAAAGTTATACGGCTGAGATGTAGAGAACGGGAACGGGCCGAGGGGGGTGCTGGGTATGGATAGATAGCCCGTTCAGCGGTGGGTGTCATAGGCCTATTTAGAATTCGCGAGAGGGCCACGGCGCCCCGCAACGGGCGTTTTCCCGGACCCAACTCGCGATTTTTTCGAAATTTTGACCAAACAGCCTGCGGGAAAAACGTTCTAGCGGCGCCCGGTGGGACTCTCGGAAGGAGATATGGGGCTCTTTACAAAGAGGAAGAACGGGGCTACACGATGGTGTGGGCTATATGTTAGGGCAGGTCCACCGAGAGGAGTATTGGCGAGTTAATTAGGAGTTCTATTTTCGGCAATTTTCGCTTAGAAAACTATTGACGCAAAGGCATTGTTGTGACGTCATCCATTGTACTCTGCTGTAATCTTATAACTTTAATTCAGCAAAAAGCTGCCTGCTACGGGTTTGCGTTAGTTAAACAAACGGTATGCAGGATGTTACGGGCGTAGTGTTATAAATGAGGACTGTGTAGGACGTTCGCGTATTATTGATTACACGTGGTTTTTTATGCAAAATCTTTTGCGGGGCCTTTGCTATTTATTATATTATAGCACATAGTTTCAACTTTGTGAAAAATGTTTGGAATGGTTTTGTTGTAATGCTGTGCTGTTGGTGCTTGTGCTATAGGTGTCGTCATCGTTGCCACCATCATCATCATCATCATCAACATCATGATCACCACGTGAGGTGGTGGATTTGATGTGGTGGTGGTGTGCTTTGTGTGTTGTGCTATGGATGGTGTGGTGGGGTGATAGGGTGTGTGGGGTGTGGTGTGGGTAGTGTGGTATGGAGTGGGTGGCGTGGTGTGTGGGTGTTGTGGTGCAGTGTGGTGTGATGTGGTGGAGTATTATGGTGTGGGTGGTGTGGTGTGTGGGTGGTGCGATGTGGTGTGGTGCAGTGGTATGGTGTGGTGCAGTGTGGTGTGATGTGGTGGAGTTGTATGGTGTGGGTGGTGTGGTGTGGTGTGTGGGTGGTGCGGTGTGCTGCAGTGGTATGGTACGGTGCAGTGTGGTGTGATGTGGTGGAGTGGTATGGTGTGGGTGGTGTGGTGCAGTGTGGTGTTATGGTGTGGTGCTGTGCGGTGTGATGTGGTGGAGTATTATGGTGCGGGTGGTGTGGTGTGTGGATGGTGCAATGTGGTGTGATGTGGTATGGTGTGGGTGGTGTGGTGTGTAGGTGGTATGGTGTGGTGCGGTGTGGTGGTATTGTGTGGTGCGATGAGGTGGAGTGGTATGGTGTGGTGCAGTGTGGTGTGATGAGGTGGAGTGGTGTGGTGTGGGTTGTGTGTTGATTTGTGCACAAAATTCTTTTTGTGGGGTTTGGCTAGTCTCTTATATTAATATTCTTGGTATATATATATATATTTATTTATATATAAGATTCGAGGCTACAGCCCGGACGAGGGCACCATTTGCGGCGATCTATATATCAAACGAAAGGTCTCGATCTAGTGTCGTGCCATTGATGGTTTATTTTTCGAATCGGGCCCACCGGGAGGAACGGGGGGCGAAAAACCTACAAAAATGGCCATTTTTCGGCCGTTTTTTGCAAAAGTTATACGGCTGAGATGTAGAGAACGGGAACGGGCCGAGGGTGGTGCTGGGTATGGATAGATAGCCCGTTCAGCGGTGGGTGTAGTAGGCATATTTAGAATTCCCGAGAGGGCCAGGGCGCCCCGCAACGGGCGTTTTCCCGGACCCAACTGGCGATTTTTTCGAAATTTTGACCAAACAGCATGCGGGAAAAACGTTCTAGCGGCGCCCGGTGGGACTCTGGGAAGGAGATATATAGCTCTTTACAAAGAGGAAGGACAGGGCTACACGATGATGTGGGCTATATGTTAGGACAGGTCCACCGAGAGGAGTATCAACGAGTTAGTTAGGAGTTCTATTTTCGGCGATTTTCGCTTAGAAAACTGTTGACGCAAAGGCATTGTTGTGACGTCATCCATTGTACTCTGTCTATAACTTTAATTCAGCAAAAAACTGCCTGCTACGTGTTTGCGTTAGTTAAACAAACAGTAGGCATGATGTTACGGGCTTTGTGTAATAAATGAGGACTAGGTAGGATGTTCGCGTATTATTGATTACACGTGGTTTTTTACGCAAAATCTTTTGCGGGGCCTTTGCTATTTATTATATTATAGCACATAGTTTCAACTTTGTGAAAAATGTTTGGAATGGTTTTGTTGTAATGCTGTGCTGTTGGTGCTTGTGCTATAGGTGTCGTCATCGTTGCCACCATCATCATCATCA
>JAQGDQ010001437.1:28932-41208 GCA_030141605.1 Tubiluchus corallicola
TGTGTGCGGTGTGATGTGGTGGAGTATTATGGTGTGGGTGGTGTGGTGTGCTGTGTGGGTGGTGCAGTGGTATGGTGTGGTGTGATATGGTGGAGTGGTATGGTGTGGGTGGTGTGGTGTGTAGGTGGTATGGTGTGGTGCAGTGCGGTGTGGTGGTATTGTGTGGTGCAGTGTGGTGCGACGAGGTGGAGTGGTATGGTGTGGTGCAGTGTGGTGTGATGAGGTGGAGTGGTGTGGTGTGGGTTTTGTGTTGATTTGTGCACAAAATTCTTTTTGTGGGGTTTGGCTAGTATTATATTATTTATGCATTTGCTGAATTTCTTTCGTACGAAGACAGCTCAGTTCCTATATTGAAGTAAACGACATATATATACAGGAACATTTCAAGACATTACGACGCTCTGGGCTTTTCAGTCTAGCTCTAGCTCATCTTTCTGATGAAGCAGTGTACAAGTGTTTGTGGTGTATTAGTAGCACATTAACTACGTGATTATTGTTAATTATATAAACTGGCAAAACGCTTATATGTAAAACAGGCTGCGCTCTCCCTGTGGTGTAATTTAGATTTAAATTTAAATTTAGGTTTAGATTTGGATTTATTTCTCATAGAAAGCAATGTACATTGACAGATATGTAATATTAATGACAAAAAACTATTTGCTTACAATAAAATACTTCAATGTGTACTGAAAGAAAATCTTGTAAGCACAACATTGATAGTGAGAAAGGATTACGTAAGACAAAGCAGTGTATAAGATTAGGGTGTGTATAGACAAGAATGCGATTAGAGGTGCAGGTTAGTCAAGGGGCAATATATATATATGTCAAAAAACATATGAGCTATAAACATATATATATATATATATATATATATATATGATACATTATGCATTACACAACTGCTTGTGAAAATCATCATAATAGACGACAGACAATGACGAACACGTGACAGTTGACAAAGATATACATTATATACATTATTATAATTTATTAACAAGATATCCATAAAAAATTAAAAAAAACGTAAGTAGTCAATAGTTACTGAACAAATAATTTCATTTCTTTCTTAAACTTGTAAATTGAGCGCGCTTGTTTCACAGCTACAGGGAGAGATTTTAGGTGCAGTTATGTTTATAAAGCGTTTCATTGCATTGGTTCTACAGGGTGGTATAATGTATTCATTAAATCTGGTGTTATGGGTTTAAACTCAACGTATTTGCAAAGAAATTAGGGAGCAGTTTGTTATGGGTAATGTTTATTATCGAGCAATTGCGGTTGTTTGCTACATGGGACTTTAATAAATGCTGGCTGACAATTAAACTACTTGTGTTGTGTTATAAAATATGCGCTTTAGATAACAATGAAAGGATACACATTTTCCGAAGAGAATAAGAATGGTTTAACACTGGACACTAAAATCTGGAGTCCTCAATATTTGGCGCCCTGGGCTTATTTTGCACATATAAAGAAAGCTAAAATACATTATTAAAAAAACTATCACGAACTATAACCACACAGTAAAACGGAAAGACAGTGTGCCCTAAATAGCTTAGTCGTTAACAATGGATTCGGTTGACTGCCAGTGAAAGAGATTGCACGAAAACGTAAGAAAAACTCTCTAAAATTTTCTTATACGTTCAGATACGTCACTTTTACGATTGTTGATTATTACAACTCATAAATAGTTAATACTGTCAACCTACGACAATTCCTTATTTTTAAAAAACTAAAAAACACTAGACAGCATAGATACGTCTGACCTTTGATACTTATTCACTGAATGGTTACTAAATCTGGTGCATTTTCATTTACTGTTAATTAAACATAATCATGCTGCAATTAATTAGGCTTTGTCGATTCTCTTAATAGGTTTTCCCTGTTGAAAGGTTTCTCTTCGCTAATAACCAGGAAAATGCACTTTCTAGGTCAAATTAATGATTGCTTATCGAAAACAGAATCGAATCTGTGGCAAAGAATTTTATAATTTGTATGATTCATGCGTGTAGGTGTCACTACATGCTTGATGACACCTACACGCGTGAACTTAGTCTTCTAATTGCAACAGCAAGCCGCCATTGATTTTAAAAATCTCAACATCGTCAGTTATTGTCCTGTCATGTTGGCCTCATTTCCCTATGTTCATTTTTGGGTTATACACTCGCGAATAACTCTATAGAGCCGCCCATTTCGCCGATATTATCGATTTTTCTATGATTAACTATTGTTTCAAGAGGAAAAATTCTTTGGGCAATGAAACAGTATTGCGTTCTAATTACACGCAGATGTTTCTAATTGTTTAATAATGAATTTTACTGGACAAAACGAAATATGCAGAGAGAGAGGAGAAAGATAGAGAGAGAGAGAGAGAGAGAGAGAGAGAGAGAGAGAGAGAGAGAGAGAGAGAGAGAGAGAGAGAGAGACAGAGATTTTGATTTTTGATTTTAATATTGTATTTCAAACTTTACGACGTTCATATACACATCACAAATTAATACAAATAATACAATAAATCACAATACACAACAATAACCCAAATAACAATTAACGATATAACAGACTACGCCAATGACGTCTAATTACAGAATAAAAGTTTACATCACTGTTTAAAATGTTCTTGCATATAAAATTTTCACTCTTACTCAGCCTGACTGTATGCACATTTTCTGTGAATCACATCAAAACAAATAATATGAAGTCTGGGAGAAATAGTTCTAGCGCTCGTTTCATATGAAAAGTTAAACAGCTTCCGTGTTGATACCTTATCTGCAACCTTGAGTTTGCTAAGATTGTAGGAATAAAAATGTCTCCAAGTGGACATACAATAAAAAGTAGTGCAGTAAGCATTAAACAATTGTCTCTTCACATTAACTGAATAGTGAGTAAATTTCATGAGTAATTTATTTGCTCTACCATAGTAAATTGAACATTGTCGTAATATATCTAAATCATCTCTATTGTCATCTGATAAAATATGACCCAGATATTTTTCCTTTTTGCTAGGTATAAAACTTTTACACTGCAAAACAACAGACCCAAAAGTAAACTGCTGCTTGTGGGCAGAGCGAAACGTGACAAGTTTAGTCTTATTCACATTTACAAGGATATCATATTCTTTAGCAAATGTATTAAAAATATCTAGCAGTCTCTGCAAAGCCGTCGAGACATGTGTCATCAGCGTACATCAAGTGATTAATGCAGGCTTCAGCAATATGACAACCCACACCAGAGTTAGTAAATGCAGCACTAAGATTTTAAAATAGAAGTTGAATAACAGAGGAGACATTTTTATACCTTGACAACTTCCGTTACCTACTGCAAAACTATCAGAGTTAAATTTACCCCATCTAACCAACATACGTTGTTCCGTATAATAAAAAAGCAAAAGTCTAATTACTACATTTGGTAGGTTAGTATTGATAAGGAACAGTTTGAGATAGTTTACTCTATCGAACGCTGTTGATGCGTCAATAAACAGAACATGTACAGTGCTTTGTCGACTAATGTAATAGTCAAGCACCTCTTTTAAAGTATGGATGCACATCTCTGTGCCTAAGTTTTCAACAAAACCCAAACTGGTTTGGCGTGGTACTCAAACAAGAACTGTAACGATTTAGAAGCAGTATTTCTATAAGTTTGCTTCCTACAGATGAAAGAGCGATAGGCCTATAGTTGTTTTTGTCTGTAATATCCCCATTTTTGTCTTTAACGAGAGGTACTAGTATAGATAACATTAACGAATGTGGCAGGTAACCGTGTGTTACACAGGACGTGAATAGCAGCACCAACATGATTGCCAGCAAATGGGATGCATTACGGAAATGTTCACCTTTAAGTCCGTCTGAACCAGCTGATTTATGTAGGGAAAGCCTATCAGTTGCCTCTTGCACTTAAGAGAGATAGAGAGAGAGAGAGAGAGAGAGACAGAGAGAGAGAGAGAGAGAAAGAAAGAGAGAGAGGGGGAGGGAGAGAGATAATAATGAAGTTGGGGCAGGAAGGGGTAAACAACCTACAAGTTTCTTAAAGCTGCACGTTATATGAAAGGCTATTTGCTTAAGGGTATTTAGCAAATGCTAAGTGAACGCATAACTAAGTACACTATATTCAGAATTAGTGCTAGAAAATTTCATGTGGAAAGGAATAGGTATTTTAAACCAAAAATATCTGAAGTGGTGGGCAATGTGCTTTTTAGTATGATATGTCCTGCTTGATAAAGTGAGAGAAGAGCTTTGTTTGAAAATATTGTAAAAAGTATTTCGTTCTGATGCAAATATGCCTGTGAGCAAATTGTCTTTATTAATGGCCAGAACGATGTGAAGATACGACATGAGCAAAAAAGAAAAAGGAAACGGGACGGCAAATAACTTTAACTTACACAGTTAATTTATGTTTACCATATAATACGTTAATAGTTTTTGTACTGTGACATGTTGTGCTGTAAATAAATATGCTGCAGGTTTGACAAATATGAAAGTTGTGCTACCTATAAAATTTAGATCCGTTTCATCGCATGCATAAGATTATTGATTATTGATTTTGTTTTGTGAACTTTCCTTTCGTCACTATTACTGTTCATCATATACGTATGTGCGTGTGCATACTATCCTCTATACTCCGAATATATATATATATACTACTATATATCTATACTCTGAATTCTGAACTAACGAAATGATGCAATGGTGATATGGTGCACTGGCGAACTGTACTACTGAGTAAACGTATATTACTCTGACGAAATGTTGGCTTCTCGATATAAAACACTACCGAGATTATGCATTTTCGAAGTGTACCTCTATCTGAATGTTTGTCGTACTATTGCTGATATAAATGGACTGACGAAATGTTACCATCGCCACCGCCGACACCACCACCGCCACCGCCCCCGCTGCTACCCGCGCCACCACCATCACAATCATCACCTCTGCCCGAAGTTCAAAGAGAAGACAAAAAGGCGAGAGAATTCAAAATTCGTACATTAAATAATACAACCTACATATAACACTAAACTTGCCTGTTTCTTTTTTTACTTTTCTTGTATTTCACTCCTGAAGAACTTTAGAATATAGTACCCCAAAAATTGGCGCCCGAGGCAACTACCTAGTAGCAGAGTAGGTCCTGTACTTTATCAGGCGTGTTGACTCAAATGTGTACACATTTAATAATTTTGATATCTGCCGCTTACCTTATTGTGATTAAAAAGTTCCTGGTTATGTTATTCAGATAAGTTCGACGGATTGGGGTAGTGCACGACAATCTAGGTTCAATAAAGGTGGCCTACTTAATTAGGCTGTGTGTTGACTCAGACGATTATATGATTAATAATCTAATACATCGGTAAATAACCACCGCCTAATCATGATTAAAAAAGCTCCTACGTATTCAAATAGAGTTGAGGTCATTAGGGTTGTGCAGGGCAGCCTATATAAATGTTGCAAGAAGCAATCCTCCATCCATCAGACGTGAGTAGATGCACCATCAGTTTACATCTTCTAGAAAGATGCGCAAGGTTTGGGTATTGAGTATCTTGGGCTTGTGCCTCGTGTCAGTGGAAAGTTCTGAATGCTCAAAGTGGAGCGAATGGTATCCATGTACACGATCTTGTGGAGGAGGAAAGCAGTTGAGGTACTAATAGAGTAACAATAACGTCAGTTTTCTAGAAATTGTAGGTTAGGGATTCTACTTGCAGGACGGTGGCGTAATTTTTATCCAACGTAAACTCATAATCTAGCAGTCCGTTAAAGCGAAGCTGGACGATTTTTCATATGCTATCCCATTTTGAAGCACGGTAAAATGTATACATTTTTTAACGTATATAATATAATAATGCCAAAACATCTCTCATGTTTAAATAATAGGTTAAAAAATTAATTAACGTCGGTGGAGCCAAGTTTCCAAGCTACTGATAACGTCACAAACTAACATAATTTTCAACAGCACAAATATTTCATGAGCACGTTGAACGTGTTTGCGAAAACAAAAATTGTACAACATACAGTGTATACAAAAACTCGGTTAACTTTAAAAGATAAAAATCGAAACTTTAAATTTACTGCTGTGCTCACGCACGAGCTCTCGAACATGTGTATTACGTCATAAGCGAACAGCTCTGAACTGAGTGGTACAGCACCTGTTTTTCATGCAACGCGTTTCCGAAATGCAGGCGCTAGTGCATGTCTAACTGACGAATGGAGAAATGCATGTTACAGCGAAGAACTGGCCACGTGAAATTGTGTTTATGTGGTAATAATTCTTCCACGTAACTCATTTTTGAAAAAAATAGTACGTTTCCTCTCAGTATTTTAAAGAGCAGATTGTTTAAAGTCCTGCAGTTTAATATTGGGTGCGGTTTTCCTTTGACTTTACTACCTGTCACGTTTAAAATACCTTCACATTTCGGACTTTTTTCACAACTTTTTTTCGGACGGCTTGGCTTCAAAAATTCACCAGGCGTGAGTTTATTGCAAACTATTTACAGACACAGAAAATGTCAGGGCGTAACGGAAAAACAAGTTCGTGAATGCGGCAACGTTTGCCTTCATCATGGAGTATTTGCGGATGGAGCTTGCCAATGTGCTCTAGGAAGAACAGGAAGATGTTGCGAAAATGTGATAAGTTTATCAGCAACTGACGAAAAACACGGTAGGGACTTTATCATTTAAATAGCTCTGCTGTTTTGTCGTTTATTATAATTTTTTTTACTATGACAAAAACGATTAGCGATGTCGGAAGCGCATTTCCGGTAGGATAATTATCGTGTTTATACAAAGTTAAAACTAGATTTATTCTCTTCTAGGACTAATTATAAGTGTTCTGTATATAATAAGAACGTAGTCTTCTGTAGCTTAATTGCATAATGAATAACTTTAAAGCCAAGTGATTTTGTCTCTCGTCCATTAGATACGTAATCGCTTAATGCATATGATATTATAAAAGTGTAGGCTTGGGCTTCAAAATGTGAGCAATTTTTGTAGGGGACGGACAAAAGGGGGCAAAGGGAATCCTCATGAAATGCATATAAAATTACTCGTCTTGTCAAAATATATAACTTGACCTTTCGTTGGGTCACTATGGCTGAAAATTCAATAAGGTCGATCCACTTACAGTCAAAGGTCAAATTTACCCATAATCATAGTAGTAGCGTCAATTTGGTGACTTACACTAAAAACTGCAAGAAAATGTTTTCTTGTAGTATTTGGTTCCACAAAATCACATACCTGAAATAGTCCAAAATTTGAGCACCAAAAGGCTCTAATTATGACGTCGAAAAGATGGCCACATTCGGCCAAAATTAATGGGTCTGTAGTTTTGAAAAAATTCTCATTTTGACTCAAAAGCATGAAGCTTTGCACAGGCCTAGAATCCATTAAAGTCATTGATTTTGGTTGAGAAGTCCATCAAAATTCATCCAATATGGCGGCAATTTTCGAGGTGGCAGATAATTTGACCTTTGCTAGCTTATAAAGCCTATATCTCATCTGTGAGAGCAAACAGGATAATGACTGTTGTCAAAATACATGTTTTCACTGTCAATGAATCCATATCTGATGCCTAAAAACAGCATGAGCAATTTCTTCATCTTGAAACGGGGTGATATTGTTTGGATCTTTAAAGTATGTATCTCTATAAAATTGCGCGAGTGAAATGTACATGTTTGTACATATGTATATATTTAAATAATTGAGTTTCTCTTTAGAAAGCAGTGCTAAGCACTGATCGAGCAACCCTCAGAACTGGATATAAGAAATAAATAAATAAACTATTTCCAGTTATGTCAAAATATCACGCTGCTATACCACCATGTCTGAAAATTTCTGCACAGTTGTAATGTAAATTAACTTTGTGTTTTATGTAGACAGTTTTTTGCAAATGTCTTTGTTATATTTTTCCACGTTTGAATAATAACGATAAAATAAACCCAAAATGCTAACTAACATGTCCTTTCCTTCAAGAGACACACTCTTAAATATTACCTACAAATTATTTTTCGCGTCAAAAATTAGTCATGAAGATTTTCAATGTAATAGCTATTGTAGAAACGAGTCTAGCCCGTCATTCTTCTGTTTGCACGAGATATTTTATTTTAAAGGTAAAACTAGAAACAACGACCCTTGCTTTCCTGCCAATCACATTGAAGTAAGAAATCAAGAAAGGAGGAGTGCGCTGTACAAACCTATTCCTGGTGAAGATATACTTTATTGTGATATCGCTCTAAGGTACAGATAGTAATAACATATCAGGTGTTTTACAGACTAAAATGTTCAATAAAATGTAGAAAGGTAAGAAAGGAAGCATGGAGATATAATATTACTAATAGCCCGGTTAAACAACATCAATCTAGTTACTAGAACGGGTTAAAGAGGTGAGCTATGCTCGCGATTTTAGGTCTTTGTTTTTTGTTGTTGTTGCACTAATTTTGTTTAATATAGAGCGTTAATTCTTGGCCCAAGCTGCAATGTCCGTGAGCGCCAATGGCATAGTATGACGTTCACTCTTTCACTCCTTCAACACAGAGTTGACCAAATTTCGTTTTTATGCCTGGTGAAGTTTATATTAAACCACTATATGCCCACATGTGTGTGAAATTTGCTTTTTCGCATCTTCATTTATTAGTTTTGTAGTAATAATTTTAATTGTTTCGTAATTTTCTAATAACTTTTTCAACAGAGAAGCATGGTACCGTTTTATAAGTCCTGCAGGAGACCTGATGCCTAATTTCTGCGTGGAGAGATACCACTGCAACACTGTTTCACCAATTTGGTTGATGGGTAGGATTAATTTCAATGATATTTAAACCTTATTGTTGTTAATTCGTTTGTTATTGTTTTCGTTGTTGTTGCTGTTGACGTAATACATGCAAAATATTCTTGATATTAAATACTAGCATCATATGTGCTACAACATGATAAATGTAAAATGTATTACTCTTGGTGCTAAACACTGGCATCATATGTGCTACAACATGATAAATGTAAAATGTATCACTCTTGGTGCTAAACACCGGCATCATATGTGCTACAACATGATAAATGTAAAATATATTACTCTTGGTGCTAAACACTAGCATCATATGTGCTACAACATGATAAATGTAAAATGTATTACTCTTGGTGCTAAACACTGGCATCATATGTGCTACAACATGATAAATGTAAAATGTATCACTCTTGGTGCTAAACACTGGCATCATATGTGCTACAACATGATAAATGTAAAAGGTATTACTCTTGGTGCTAAACACCGGCATCATATGTGCTACAACATGATAAATGTAAAATGTATTACTCTTGGTGCTAAACACCGGCATCATATGTGCTACAACATGATAAATGTAAAATGCATTACTCTTAGTGCTAAACACCGGCATCATATGGTTTGAGTGGCATCAAAACTGTTACTGGTTGCTTCTTTTTTCATTTTTAAAATATTACAAAACATGTTTTATAAAATATCTTTCTGTAATAAATACATGTTAGATTTTGTCTTACAAAGAACTATTGTTCTTTGCCTTTGTCTTAGGTGAAAATCCAACTCAAGGCCAAGGTATTGTAAATCGTCAAGCTTGTCAGACTACATCATCGTGTAGCAACAATGTTGGAACGTGCGAGTCACAATTAATCGACATTCAAGTCAAAAACTGCAGTTCATACGCAGTGTATTATTTACGACCAACCACAGGCTGCACAGCTGCTTACTGTATAGGTGAGGTTGTAATTAGTTACAGAGGGTTATATAGTAAAAGAGTTAAACAAGTAACTAATTTATAATGAGAAATTTTAATCTTAAGTGTTTAGTGACATTGTTTACAGGTTTTGGACACAGGCTATTTCGACACAAACATGTTGCACATATAGCTTATTTGAACTTAGGCTGTTTGGACACTAGATGGTGAGTTCAACTATTTTATGTGCAGAAACTGCAACAACTATCGCAAACAGCATAATTTAGTAAATAAATTAAGATGACAGACTGTCCGAATTTACTTTCGAGAAAGATGCAGTGACTTGCCGAAGTTGAGAGAGTTCTGTCCAACCATCAAGCCATTTCTAACATACAAAGGAAGTCAACAGAATGCACCAACCATTCTATATGATGATGGCAACATTTTTACGGATCAAAGCAAAGTGTGTAATATATTTAATAATCACTTTGTGAGTGCAGCTAAGAATATCGGAACAGACATGCCAGAAAGTTTGAGTGAACTTGATTAAAAACTCTAGGGTTATCCCACTTGGTGAATTTCACTAGATCATTAAGCGAATCTGATGTGAGTAGACATTTGAGACAAGTACCTCTTCATAAGGTCATGCCTTCTTTATGGCACACAAATGGCCTATGTGTCCAAATGACCTATGGGTCTAAATCATCTTTGGTCCATATTACCTGTGTGATCGATCCAATTACCTGTGTTTAAACAGCCTATGTCTCCAAAACACCTGAAATCCAATAACATTTGTGTTTAAATTTCCGCATACTATAGGAGTAATGTCTTCGCGATCTCGTGAAGCGACAAAAATTTAAAATATGCAAAAAATGAGCAAAAAAGTTGGTTGAATAATTCTATTACTTTTTTAATTTTCGTACAGGCAAAGAAGAGAAATGCGAATATGGCCAATGGTCAGAAAATGGTTACACACCGGGCTGTACTGGTTGGTATTACTTGCAAAGCTGAGGCTAGTTAATATAGTCAATATGTAAAGGTGTGGCTTGGAGCCCCAAAAACTAGATACAAAGCTGAATTATTTAGCATTGCGCATACCTAACCGGGAAAGAAATTTTTAACAAATTTAAAATGTTTGCGCCAACTGGTAAAACGTCACTGGCTCACTATTTCAATGTGCACCAAAAAGTATCGCCGGCTCAGCAAATGACATGATTATTCTTATCAACAAGATAAAATAGTTTGTACTTTTACTTAGGTAAAGAAGTTTGTGTGCTACGATTGCTCTGATTATTTTTTCAAACTTTACGCAATGTTATCTAAACTTGTCTCAAATGTTAAAATCGCTGAGCCTTATGTTCATCGCGGGAGTTTAATTTAAATGTTCAAGTTTTAAACAGCGTTGCTTCTAACGCTAGCCCTCTATGCAGTAAAGCAGCATGTAAGTGATACAAAATTTCTAGACGAATTTTTAAGCTTTATCTGTGAAGAATATTTTGCTGTCATTTAAAGACTGAATGAACTTTTTTTATTTCAGATCAGTATATAAACATGACGAATCCACCATCGCTAAGCGATGGTGCTAGTAATGAAGCTAGACCACAAATACTCTTCCATTGTGACATCGTCAATCAAGAGATAATTCCAGAGTCAGAATACCAAGCACAATTTGTTATCAATGGTATTGGAATTGGTGAACCACAAACTGGTCCATTAGAAGATGTGCAACGCATCAGCCTGGAAGAAAATTCCTGGCAAATGGGTGATGTCATAGGGTGTAGAGTTAGAGGAAGACTGATTGCTTCTGGATCATTTGGGCCGTATCGATACAGCAATACCTTCGCTACTGGAATTCAGGTAGAAAAGTTAAAATAACGAAGTGGGCTTAGTTAACATTTAAACCCTAACAGATGGCATATGTCGCCCTAAGTAAACAAATGCAGATGTTACTGTTATAGCTTGTCACGTAGGTAGGTTGTAAAATCACGATCAAATTTATCTGGCTCATGAGAATATCAGCATTGCAAAACAATACTTAGAAAAAGACATAAAGAATATCAACATGGCATTTAATTATAATAAGCAAAAAATGAATGGTGATAAAACAGAATTTATGGTATTATCCCCAACAATTAACAATGCTGAAAATACAGCTGCTACATCCTTGCAAATAGAAAATGATGCTATCGTGCAGTCAAAAGTTGTTAATTTCTTAGGCGCTAAGTTGGACAACATGCTTACACGGGAAGAGCAGTTCATCAACATTTATAAAAAAAAATGGCATTAAGCACTTCGTACCTTTGACAAATCAGAGGACAGCTATCAAAACAAACAAAAATTCTAATTTACAAAACTTTAATTTTGCCCCCTTATTTATATGCCTGCATACTGTACCAAAAAGTGAAAAGAGAGTCATACAGCAAATTAAATGTACTTCAAAACTACGCTTTACGATTAGTTAATGGTCATTCTTTGAAATCATCTCACAATACAAGTAAATATTCTGCCGCCTCTTTAAGAAACTCCACAAAAATCCCCATATTGGAAGCCCACAGAGATTATCAAACTCTCCTGTTTCTCTATAAATATATCAAAAATAATGATTTTCCTTTCAAAAA